>JABFPC010000094.1:0-11412 GCA_022817565.1 Chromoteleia sp. ZL-2020
TGTGGCTTTTGACTATGTCAAATGAAACATCGAGCGCTGATGAAGTACTAATTTTCGCATATATCGTCAAAAATAAAAATTAAATGATTTTCTTGTTTTATACAAACGTGACAACATAAAATGATAATAAAATAAAAAAAATTTGGAGTTTAAAAAAATTATTCGTAATAAGCTTTTTCATATATTTTTGTGGTTATAGAAAAACTACGAAATGTTTCGACTGAGTTCTAGTTCATTGGACAACCCAGCAGCTGAGCATCAATTAAGTTCCATTATATACAATTAAATACATTTTGAATAATTTCTGTTGAATTGTATTTGTGTCCATGATGCAGTTAAAATTAAAGTCTTCAAATTTTAAAAAATTGTATTCAATTGAACTGTTGTACGTTTACAATTTAAAAAGTGTCATAATTTTTTTTTGTAATTGAAATAAATTGTATTTAATAGTATACGAACAATCTTAGAATTTCGATTTGTATTAAATTCTAAATTTACAATTAAAAAAATGACATCAAATTTTTTTTGTTTATAAGTATACACAACAAAGTTTTGACTTTGTGTTAAACATTTGCATTTTTCGCGATAAAACTTTGTCTGATGACAAACGAGATGCTTGCTTACATTTAATTCCGATATTTAAAAGGTGCTGGTGCTTTCACCATTGTCGATACCTCGCAAATAAATAATTTTGATGTCGAACAATTTGATAAACAAGAATTTGATTTTGTAAAAAGAGGTTACGTCCATGAAGAAGCGAAAATTGTACATACATATCGTAGGTACGTATTAATGTTACATTTGTATATGTAAAAATTATTTCTTAAAATAAATAATAATAAGTATTTTTATATTAATTATATACTGGAATTATTATTAACCAATTCCATTATTTTTATCATTTAATTACATATAATTGTAAAAGTACAAGTTAATACAATTTAAATCAATTTCGAATCTTAAAAGCTAATAGTATTTAACTATAAATTTACAATTAGAATGGGACATAAATATAATTAAATTAAAAATCCCATTTTTAAATTGTATTTAATTGAATCTCAGTTGCTGGGAAGGTCACTCATAGCCTACAATTTTGTCACAGTTTCAAAGTGAAACGTTGAATGATTTTGATCAATCGCTTCCTTGAGATCGAAAAGCATGGTTTCAAGAAAATTACAATTACAATATTAAGTTCAATTCTTTTGCATATAACCGTTTGAACTTTTCCTTAATATGATGGAAATATTCTCTAGACTATGTGCTAATAAATTTCCTTCACATTTTTTATCGCACAAACCAAAAATCCCTCCCTAAATGCTAATTTTATTACAAAATATAGTTCTTAATTATATTAAATAGCATTATACTTTTCACTTAGTTGATTATGCAAAGTATAATATTTCTTTTACATAATTACTTCATACAATTAAAATTTAATACATCGATATGAAAAGGAAGTTAATTATTTGACCTTATCTTAATTTTCACTCATGCGATTAGTCTAAAATGTCACAGATTTGAAGGATTCGTTCAAAATTTAGAGTAAATCATTAAAATGGTTATTAAAGCTATACTTATAAATTAAGGTGGGCAATAATTATCGGTAACAAAATAAAAAAAAAAAAAAATACAACGAAAAAGCAGTACAGAAAACAGATACGTTATTAATAACCGAGTGACGCGAGGCGACAAGCAGCCCATTCATTTCGAGCAATGAATGAATAAATGGAATAGTTGTGAGTAAAATAATTTGCCAGGCCGTGTGTAGTCGTGTATGAAATTATATAACGTTATGCCGGGAATGCACGCGTGTATATTAACGTCGAAGTCACACAGACTCGCGTTCGATTGCATTACGTGCGCAAAAGTTCTTTCACTTCTGGCTCATCGCGTGCGTGCAACAAAGCCTTAAAACTTAGGCGATATCTTAACACGTGTAATTTTATTGTAATTACATTACAAGTAAACTCGTCGAGGGAAACCAAAATCCTCAAATTTGTTGTCGTGTATTCTAGAAACACAAGGTATCACGTTTAATTCACGCATTGATGTCACGATTCAACTTCGCACCGTCGATAAGTATCTTATTTAAGTGTGCTACACAAAACGATTATATATATATATATATATATATTTTTTTTTTTTTAATTGTACATGTTCATTGAAGGTTCGAGATATATTTATGAATATGTACAAATAAATATTTGACAAACTTTTATGAATATTCGTGCAATACAGTAATTATCAGGTGTATAATTTAATTCGGTACCTTTATACCACAAGATTGACATGTATTTAAAGTACATAAATTACACACCTAAAATCTTAGTAGTTTCTAATAAATAATCGGAAAACATTTGCTTGGTCATTTCTGTTTATCAGTGCTTCTCATTATTTACCGTAAAATGAAAAAAATAATAGGAATGTCTTAAATTATTTTGTAGCGCACACAAACTAAGTAGGAAACATAAATATAAAAATAAACCGCAGTTTAAAAAACTATAAGTAATATTAATCATTTAGAAATGGTAACCATTTTAGTCCCGGATTTGCGAGCGAGTTTGGCTTGTATTTCTTGCAGCGTTTTACCCTTCGTTTCCGGTATCATGTAAGCAAAAATAGACGAAGCGCCGCATATGAAGCCAAAGGTCCAAAAAGTGACTGCCTGTCCCAGCTTGTTGACCATCACCGGAAAGATTTTGGTGACCGTGAAGACGAGGAACCAGTTGGTCATGACCGAAATACCGCTCGCGATGCCCTTCGTTTCCGGTGGGAAAAGCTCGCTGATTATGGAATAAGGCACCGCACCGTATCCAACGGAAAAGACGACATTGTATAATGAAAGGCTCACGAGAGGCACCCAACCTATTGATACCACGTCGCTTCCGTTTTCTTTCAACATAAAGTAGTAGCCTAGAACACCAAGACAGACGCACATGGCACTGCCCGACAGAATCAGTAACGGTTTTCGTCCGAACCTGCAAACGGAGACATATTTATTATCTTTTTATTTGCTCCACAAATTTTATTTTATACTTTAATTTCAGCAATTAATAGATTGAGAAGAAAGCTTAAGATTCAGGACACTTTTGTCCATAAAAAATGATATATTAATTCGTATACTTCCCAATCAAAATGTATACTAAACACGAAAAATGAATGAAAACTTTTAGATTTTACTTCTTTATGAAATAAGATATCGAATGTGAAATGCAAAAATTATGCTTAATCGAAAGGTTAATTAAGAAGTACATAACTTTCTTTATATTAAAATTAACCATATATCATTACAGATTTATGAATGAGAAGTGTTTACTTTATTTTATATAACACAGTTAATTGTACTATTATATTTTCATTATAAATATTCTAAAAAATCCTAATGAACAAGAATATCGTAAAATATTAATTAATATTCCAGGCATATTAGTGTAATATTAGCAGTAATATGCCAAGAATATTATTGAAATACTTTTTGGAACATTTTTAACCTTTAAAATTAAATATGAAATTATTATGCCGATAATATCTTTAAATATTATTTTGATAATATTGTGGGTATGTTAATGGAACATTTCAGGCTTATTTTAGATTATTTTAAACATATTCTCGGCATATTTTTTAATTTAATAGAAAATAAATTTAAATAATTTAGGCATGTTTTTCTGAAAATAATTAATTTATTAATAAAATAGACAATTTGTATTATAATCATTTCTAATATCGATATGGTTAACATTTTATAATCGTACATATAAAATATAAAAAAATATCAATTAACAGCAATTAATTTAATGAAGTTAAAAATACAGTTTTCAATTTCATTTTAATGCAACTGTTATGATATGGGACTACGTCACATATCCAAAAATATTTATGAAACAACCTCATCGGATAATTGTATGATTTCCGAAAACTGTGAGTCTAACGAATGTCCCAAGGTTGCCGAATGCGACGATCACATCCGAAGATCGTTATATTACAATTTATGGCGCCTTTAGGATGTTATGATATGAGACTACGTCACATATCCAAAAATATTTATAAAACAATCTCATCGGATAATCATACGATTTCCGAAAACTATGAGTCTAACGAATGTCCCAAGGTTGCCAAATGCGACGATCACATCCGAAGATCGTTATATTACAATTTATGGCGCCTTTAAGATATTCATTGTAATAACTCTTTATTTTTCCAAGTAAAGAGTATACATACGTATATGTATAAAAAACACTTGCATATATTAACAGCCCAAATAAACAAATTCAGAAAATGTGTTTAAGTGATTTTAATCATAAAAATACCATTACTAAAAATTTATGTGTTTACAAATTTTTGTGGCCCCGAAATAAACTCGCTCATTTTCATCTTTAATGTTCCTTTTTTTGTTATTTATTAAATTAATTAGAATACATTTCGTAAGAACTCTTTGTTCAAATCCTCATACAAAGAGGTATCGCGACTCAAGTCAGTTCAGTTCCATATTTGACAGTTCAGCAGTTCCAACTATTAGTCTAAGACAGTTCCAATTGTTAATTCAACTCAGTCTTACTGTGTCAGTTCGATCTGTCAGTTTTCAAGTGTCAGTCAGTTCTACGAGAAAGAAAGTGGTGACCCAGTGCCAACCTGCCAAACTAGTATCCAGTGCAAGCCAAGGGTCTTCCAAAAGCAAAAACAATCTAAAAAGTAAGAAGCATTTCTATTTTAAGAAAGGAAAAGAATATTCATCTCGAGAACTATTTTTTCTAAACAATATAATCATTCCATCCTTTTCTTTTAAAATTATTTCATTAATTTCATCCTTTAATTGTTGAGAGGTGGACTTTGGGACCTCATTGGTCAAAAGCTTCATCCTCAATAATTGTGATGAAATCTGACATTATCAACTACATTAGGAGCCTTGCGATCCTTGTCATATAAGACAAATTCCTTTCTAAATAAATAAATTCCTTTCTCTTCACCTTTATTTTTGTAGTGTCTAACCATTCCGAGGCAAATATTCTTGAGACCAACAACTCCTTGGTTAGTTATACCAAAACAGATAATACCCTAGCCGATCCCACAACAATAATTTCCGCTAATAATTCCAAAGACGTTAATACTGTACGTCGAACTCGACAACTCTTAAATAGATTATTAAGAGATGTCGAGAAACCGGAACTGTCCCAGTTCAAAGAAAAACTAAATGATGTAAAAAACGCAAAAATCGACGAAAAGGAGAAATTAAAAAAGTTCCATAAAATCCGGCACCAATGTAAACAAATTACTAACATAGTAACTAATAACCAATCCATAAATAACACGGTAAATAACGCTCTTCTCGTAACCAATAATAGTGAGACTCATAAGCACGAGTCTCACATTTATCAAAACGTACTCCCCAATCCGTTGGGTTTGAGTAAAAAGTTAATCTCCAAATTTTACGCTGACTTCAATAACCCGGACAATTTCAGGAGATATTACAATTTGATTAACAAAATTAATGAGCGAAAAATTTATGTAACTCCTGACGTTATAGATTTAGAATAAGAATAACCACATTTGCTTAGATCAATAAGGAATTTTGAAAATAAAATTTTAATGGTTAAATTAATTCTCTCTATCATTTATTCAATCCTTTTCCTTTCCACGTTCTCACACCCCGACCTTCCCGCAGAACAAAAAAATTAATTATTGATATCGTCATTAACCGGTTGTTCCGTCTCAGGACGTAACAACTGAAAGCATAAGTTCTAGAAGGTATCTTGAAGAATGGAACTATTTCACAAAATCGACTTTTTCACCGTGAAATATAGGTCTTGCTCCATTTTTAGAGAATCTCTCAAAACAGTTTAAATCGTTCATGTCTCATGGATTTATGATGGAAACACGTAATAGATGCAAGTATAGATTGTATCCATAAATTCTATAACATATCTTAAAAATGCTACTTTTTCACAAAATCGACTATTTACATGATAAAAAGCGTGTTTGCTCCATTTTTCGAGAAACATTCAAAACAGTTTAAATCGTTCTTATTTCATGGATTTATGATCGAAACATGTAATAGATGCAAGTATAGATTGAATGCATAAGTTCTAGAAGGTATCTTGAAGAATGGAACTATTTCACAAAATCGACTTTTTCAACGTGAAAAATAGTTTTTGCTCCATTCTTCGAGAAACTTTCAAAGCATATTAAATCTTTCGTATATAATGGATATATGATGAAAACACGTAATAGACGCATGTATAGACTGAATCCATCAGTTCTAGAACGTATTTTGTAAAATGCAACTATTTCATAAAATTGACTTTTTCAACTTGAAAAATCATTTTTGCTCCACTTTTCGAGAAACATTCAGAAGAGTTTAAATCGTTCTTATCTTACGGATTTATGGTGAAAACACATAATTGTCTGGTGTATAGATTGAATCCATGAGTTCTACAAGGTATCTTGAAAAATGCTCCTATTTCACAAAATCGACTTTTTCAACGTGAAAAATCGTTTTTGCTCCATTTTTCGAGAAACTTTCAAAATTGATTATATCGTTCTTACCTTAGGGATTAATGATGAAAAAACGTAACAGAGGCAAGTATAGATTGAATCCATATGTTCAAAATATATCTTGAATATGCAACTATTTCACAAAATCTACTTTTTATATCGTTTAAAAGCATTTTTGGTCCAATTTTCGACTAACTTTCAAATCCGTTTAAATCGTTCTCAGCTCATGGATTTAACATGGAAACCAGTAATATATACATATATAGATTGAATGCATAAGTTCTAGAATGTATTATAGGGATTCGCATACTATTTCTTATAATTACCAACATCGGATCGGATTAACAAAACGATTTATTCAAAAGCGGTTATACACATGAGGTAAAAATGGAGCGATCGCGACAATGTAGGAGCGTAACGCGGATACGTCCGAATGCTACGGCGGTTGCCGAGAGAGAGAGCGAGACGGACGCCAGTTGTAGTGGCATCGTCTATGTAACGGCGTCGTCATTATGTTTTTGAGCCGGAGCGAAGGTGCCGCTGCGTTTGGTGTTTCCGAACACCTGTCGTCCCCAGATGTCTAGTGCTTTATCGAATTAGACAAATTCGGTCGCCACAGTATCTTCAAGAATAGAACTATTTCACATAATCGAATTTTTCAGCGTGAAAAATCGTTATTGCTCCATTTTTCGAGAAACTTTCAAAACAGTTTTATTCGTTCGTATCTCATGGATTTATGATGAAAACACGTAATTGACGAACGTATAGATTGATCCCATTAGTTCTAGAACGTATCTTCAAAACTGAAACTTTTTCACAATTTCGACTTTTTCAACGTGAAAAATCGTTTTTCCTCCATTGTTCGAGAAACATTGAAAACAGTTTAAATCGATCTTATCTTATGGATTTATGATGGAGACACGTTATAGAAGTAAGTACTGACTGAATCCATAAGTTCTAGAACGTATATTGAGAAATGCAACTTCTTCACAAAATGGACTTCTTTAAGCGTGAAAATGCATTTTTGCTGCAGTTCTCGAGAAACTTTCAAATCCGTTTTGATTATTCTTATCTCATGTATTTATCATGGAAACACATAATATATGCAAGTATAGAGTGAATCCATAAGTTCTAGAACATATCTTGAGAAATGCAACTGTTTCACAAAATCAAGTTTTTAAAACGTGAAAATGCATCTTTGCTCCATTTTTCGAGAAACTTTCTGTATTGTTAATGTCTTTAAATGAAAAAGGCCGAACTTGCTTACTAGATCTCGGCTGTCACGAGACTGGCACCCTCGCCACGCGCCGTCCCATTCGTCAACGTATGCTCCCTTCTCATTTGTCACTTCTCTTGCGCCCTGCGAGCTACCGCTCACGTTTCACCTTTCTCTTTTGATTGAATAGAATACAATTACATTCAGGATACTATGTAACATATTATCAGCTAATTTATAAGAATAATATTGCAACGATTACTCAAAAATAGTTTAAAACTTAGTCCTTAAATCGCCCTGGGAGTCTCCTTTCTCTGACCGGTCTTTGTCTAATATCAACCCCCTCATTTCTCGCGTTTTCAACATTTCTCTCGTTTTCGCTCGATCTCATGCATTTGTCGTCTCTCGCCTTTCCGTTATTTCGGTGAACAATTTCTGGTTCAACGACGTTATCTTGTATAGTTTTATTTGAATCATCCAGCCAGCTTGAACGCATAACAGGGTGATTGACTGACTCCAATTTCTCACAGGGTGCACGTATAAGATGCCAGCGGTTTCTTCGGAAGATTCCATCCCCGACTTTGACTAAGTACGAATTCGGGTATACTCAAAGCCTTACAATTTCGCCGTATTTATGGAAATCGACGACCCATACTGTATCCTTTACGTGAAGGATCGGCAAATCTTTAGAGCTGTGTCTATTATCATAGTTTTTCCTCTGCTTATTCTTGATCGCGTTTTCTTTTAATTGAACTTCCTCATTTTAATAAAACGAATCTAGTTTGCTCAATACGACCGGTACTCTAGTGTGAATTTTTCTCGATAACATTAACTCTGCCGGACTAAAACCATTTTCGAGCGGCGTCGATCTATACGCGAGTAAGCCTAAGTTAATATTTTTACATTTCATTAGAATCCCTTTTGCTATTTTTACTGAAATTTCCGCTTGGCCGTTACTTTGGGCGTAATAAGGAGAACTCGTTAAGTGTCGTAAACAGAACTCTTTCGCGAATTGACCGAATTCTGCCCTGAATTATGGTCCGTTATCAGTTCTTACAATTTCTGGAATTCCAAATCTAGCGAATGTTTCTTGACATGCGCGAATTATTTCTTTTTCTGTAATTTGTTTTAAAGGGAAAATTTTGAAATATCTAGAATAGTAATCAATTATTATCAAAAACCAAGAATGTTTTTTGAGCAAATCTAACCCGATTTTCTGCCAGGGTCTATCAGGGAAATTTTCTGGAAGGAATTTTTCTTTGCGATTATTTCTGGATTCCACACATTTGGGACAGAACTCGACCAATTTTTTTATCTGCATACTCAACCCGACCCTCCATACCGATTGATATGCTCTCAAACGACATTTGTTTACTCCCAAATATCCCTCGTGTAACCTTCTTAACACAAATTCTTGCAGTCAGTTCGGTATAACTAAACGAGTATTATATAACAACAATTCTTCCGGTACAGTAAGATTTCCTCTAAACGCATAGTATTGACGCAGCTTATTTGGTAATTTATTTATCTCTGGCCATCCCTTTACACAATAATCTCTCAATTTTAAACATATCTCATCTTTTCCTTGTTCAATTCTAATCTTTTCTAACATACAATCTGTCGTAGGAATATTATTAATAATAATGTGCACATACTTAGACGTTCTAGATTCGAAGTCGTAATTAATTTCACAGCTAGGGATTAGATTTCGCGATAAGGCATCTGCCATTACCATTTGTTTCCCTGGTACGTACTTCACCGTATAATTAAATCTCATATGCCTAAGCCTTATTCTCTGTAATCTTGGCGTTAAATCATCTAACGGTTTTGTTTGTAATACTTGTACTAATGGCTTGTGATCTGTTTCTAAAAAATGTCGATTCCTGTTACGTAGTCTTTAAACTTATCCACTAAGAACGCTAAACTAAGAGCTTCTTTTTCTATTTGACTGTACTTTTGTTCGCACGCAGTTAAAGTGGTTGAGACGTAAGCCACCACTTCTCTATCCCCTGTTACGTTCTCTTGTATTAACACGCCCCCAATTCCGTATCTTGACACGTCCGCATGAATAAAAATTTTCTTGTGGTAGTCGTAATCTGCCAACGTTGGCGCGTTTTGTAATAGTCGCTTAACTTCCGTAAAGGCTTCGTTTTGTTTATCTAACCAAACAAACTGTCTTCCATCGCGCAATAACATATTTAAAGGTTCGAGTATTGTTGATCGATTAGGAATAACTTTTGCAGAAAAGTTTATCATTCCAAGGAATTGTAACAGTTTTTGTTTGTTGTTAGGAACAGGAAATTTGCAATCCGCCTGTATTCTATCCGGAAGAATATCAACCCCCTTTTTCGAAATTCGATGATCTACAAAATCTATGGTATCCACTCTGAACACGCATTTATCCTTATTCAAGGTGATTCCATTTTCTCGAAGTATTTCCAAAAATTGCCTCAGAATTCGGTCATGTTCTTCAACTGTTTGAGCATAGATAAAAATATCGTCAATGTGGATTTCTATCCCTGGAATTCCTGCGAACAATTTACAAAATATTGTAGAAAATTATTCTGGTGCAATGTTTATACCGAACGGCAACCACTTAAACATGAATGTACCGAAAGGGGTAGTAAATGTGGTTAAACGGCTACTCTCTTTTTCTAGTTCCATTTGATGAAAACCCGAATTGGCATCAAGTTTTGAAAATACTAGAGCATGTTTTAGTTTAGCTAATGTTACATTTACTTTTGGAATTGGGAACACTGATCTTTTTACGTTTCTGTTCAAATTCGAGTAGTCACAGCATAATCAAATTCCAGATTTAGAATCTTTTGGTACGCACACAATTGGACTGTACCAATCCGTGGGCACAACTATCAGTTCAATGACGTCTAGTTCCACTAACCTGTCGAGTTCTCTTTTCAGACTTTCTATCAAAGGTAGAGGAACGACACAGGGAGCATTTTGAGGAAAAGGTTCTGCATTTTCAACAAGATTTATTTTGCATTTTGTTTTTAATTTACCAAATCCACTAAACAATTCCGGGTACTCTTCAAACGGATTAAAATGGTTTTTTTCAAAATACCTTTAGCAGGTGCTTTATTAATGCTAATTTGATTTATACCTTTTAAGAGTTTAAATTTTAAAATTTCTTTCCTACCCAATAATGGGATTTTAAGGTCTTTCAAAATATAGGTTTTCACTTTGTGGACTTTATTTTGACATTTCAAATCAAGATTGACATATCCGATGACTTTAAGCTTATTTCCCCCGGGACCGAGAACTGACAGATTAGTTTTAAGTATAGAATCTTCGTGAGCCCTAGGAAATTTACTATATGGAATACAATACTATATGGAATACATGTTCATATCAGACCCAGTATCCATAAAGAAATCGATTTTACCGCCGAAGCTAACATTTTAGAGACAAACCTCGAACTCCGACGAATGTTTTCCTTCTTAACGATGATCATTAATGAACCTAATATTTGGAAATCATTATTCCAATGGCCATATTTCCCACAACTGCGACACTTCGAATTTGCAGCTGGACACGGTCTTCCTTCTTGATGGATTTTCAAACCACACCGCCCGCAGCACTTCTCGAGTGGCATTTGTGGAAGCGTAGAGACCTTGTTTACCAAGGCGTCATCCGAACTGCTTCTCAGGGTTTCACTTTGTTTCGCTAGTGCCTCGGCCTGCCGCGACATC
>JABFPC010000095.1:0-11415 GCA_022817565.1 Chromoteleia sp. ZL-2020
TTTTATAAATATATAGTTGTTTTGTTTCGAAATTTCTCATATCGCTGCTCTGTCAGTATTTCTAAAACTCTTCCCCGCTACCGGGCGAGGAAGGAGCATGACGCGAGCGGTACCAAGAGGGGGTACGTTCGGGAGAGCAGCGTCGAGTGAATCGCGAAAGGAAGTATAAGATAGTACAGAGCTTGAGAAAGTATACGATTGTGATACAAGCCGTTCTAAAGCATAAAGCAAACCGTATAAAATTGTACAGCAAAGTGTGTCTTGTACTGAAGTACTAACGTGTGAGCTACGTCGAACCGCTTACGAATTATCCTGTTAACGTAATTCGTCGCGATTTTATAAACTGTTCGTTTTTGTATAAAGTGACACGTGGCACGGAACCGGCCATTGTGGTTTTCGTGCGACTTCGTTAAATAAAGTATGATTTCTCGTGAAGGGTTTAGCTGTTAATACAAAATAACCTTCCTTAGTGTCAGGGCGTTCAGCCTGAGCGCGAACCGGGTAAATAAAAAAAAAAAAAAAAAAGACTTTGAACAACAATTTGGTCCTTCGAGCCGGATCCGAGTCGACAATTTGGTCCTTCGAGCCGGATCTGAGCTAAGGAGAAGAAGCTAAAAAAGAAATCCACAAATCATAAGGGTGAACTACAACCCCAAAATTAACTTTGGTTAATTAATCAAATTAACCAAGTTCGTCATAAGGGGAACGAAGGCGCTCGAGGGGCAGTAAGAGCGGAAGGCCTTGCAGTGGGGATCGTGGCAGAGAGAGGGTACGCTACCACCACCACGCTCCAACAGGATCTCGCGTTCAGCGACGTAGCGGTCTCCAGAGGCAGAGCGGACGCCTGCCAGAGCCTATGTGAACGGGGATTCTGCACTTGCCGCTAAACCACCTGTCATCTTTGGACGTTAGACGCTACTCCAGCTACTAACACAGTAAAGTTATGAAATAAAGCTTTCTTGCGTTCAACTTCAGGTTGCATACAACCTGCTTTATTGTAGCTTTCTCGTATAAATTACAATTTTTTCCTTTACTCCTTAAAGTAAAATAGTTAAATTTAAATTCATTGATTTTGAATTTCGTCGAACTTGTTTGCGTTATATATAACACTCTTGTAATTTTATTCAGGTTACACTTAACCGAATTACAAGCAAGTTTCTTTGTTTACTATTAAATTTGCAAGTTAATACTTATGATAACGTACGTGTACTTACATTCAATCATCCTTTTGTGAATTTTATTGAGCTCATTTATTTTCACATTTGTATTTTGTGTGCTTTTTCTTCATCGTATATAAGATGGCTACTCCGGAACAATTATTAACTTCTCAATTAAGCCTGTTCGGCTTAATTGAGCGTTCAATTATAAATTTTAAAAAATTGGGAAAAAGTCGACAGACACTTGAAACAATAAGGAGTCGCTTAAATACGATGAAGGAATATTGGAATGAGATGCGAACGAAGCATGCTCAAATAGAGGTGTTGGTAGCTAGCGATAGCGAACTGCGACAACACGATTATTTCGCAAAAGATATTTTTTATACAGCCGCTGACACCTTTGAACAAGCCAGCGAATTTTATGCCGAGTTAATAAGCCATGAGGTCAAACCTCATACACTTTCTATCGGAGAAAGTTCAGATCGAAGCCCTTATCCCGATGAATATCATGCTCTGCGTCTACCGCGTATAAATTTACCTAAATTTTCGGGTAATTTGAAGGATTGGGAAAATTTTCGAGATCTTTTCGTTGCACTCGTAGATAATAATTTAAATCTGAGTAATGTACAGAAGTTGCATTATCTCAAAACGAGTCTCTCGGGAGAAGCAGCTTTGATTCTTCGGCATACGACAATTTGCGAAGCAAACTATACGCCCTCTTGGGAATTATTAAACAAGCGATATGAGAATACACGCGCGATCGTCAAATCGTACTTAAAAACTTTTGTGGAACTTCCTTCCGTAAAGGAAAAGACAATTTTATCGGATATAACAGCCTTACGCGACCAAGCTAATGATATTAGAAACGCGTTGCTAAATTTACATCGCCCCTTAGATAAGTGGGAGGATTTATTTATATATCTGATCGAGAGAAAGTTAGATGCAACATCGACTTCCGAGTGGGAAAAAATTCTAGGAGCAAGCTCTGACATGCCTAAATTCGAAATGCTAAACGAATTTTTGGGGACTAGAATTCGTGTTCTGGAATCGATTTCCTCACAAGAAAAACTAAATAATACTGAATCTCGCACTCGCGAGCAAAGTCAACATGTCAGAGGTAGCCCTCGGAATGTTAAAGTAAATCAAATTTCTGCAGAACTGAAAAGCTGTATACGTTGTCGGAACAAACATCCCTTATATATGTGTTTCGAATTTAGAAAGGATTCAGTCAAAACTCGACGCGATTTCGCCTTTGAGAAACGTCTGTGTTTCAACTGTTTGAAAACAGGACATTTACCACCACAATGCGAGTCCAAAAATGTGTGCAATGTCTGCAGACTCAAACACCATACGTTATTACATTTTGATCAGGTAAAACAAAAGGAGCCTGATGTGACCCCTCGCGAAGATACTGTAGGAAGTCCGGTGACCAAACCTACGAGTACACACTCATGTTCAGTCACAACTTTAGGTACCAGTATTTTACCTACTGCTTTAGTACAGGTTAAGACTAGGGATAATCGCTTTATAACCTTACGTGCTTTATTTGACCAAGGGTCGCAGGTCACTTGTGTGACCGAAAGAGTACAACGCATTTTAAGGTTGCAAACAGAGAGAGTTTCTGTAACAATAAGAGGAATTGGTAACAAGGTTAATGAGAAAGTAACAAAGTCAGTTTCATTACAGGTTTTCCCAATGGATAGGGCACAACAATTTGTAACCTTAAAGGCCTTAGTGATGAGACAGCTGTCGAATTACTCTCATCCATTGAAATTGAACTCAAAGTTCCTTCCTCATCTACGTGGTTTGAAACTAGCCGATCCTATTCCTCAAAGCAGACAGCAGATCGATATTCTCATAGGTGCTGGTGATTTTGCGGGAGTTATCCTTCCAGGTATGAGAAAGGGTCCCTTAAATCAACCCTTTGCGCAGCATACCATTTTTGGCTGGATTGTATCTGGTCGCGACGACCCAAATTCAGTTCAAGCAGACACACTTGTGTCAAATCACGTTTCTTTGTCTCCTCAACTTGAGACGACATTGCAAAAGTTTTGGGAGTTAGAGGAAATCCCCACTAAAATATCCCCTTCACAGGATGATGTGCAATGTGAGAAGCATTTTCTCTCCACGCACATACGTTTAGAAAATGGAGGTTATCAGGTCTCACTTCCTTTTAAGGCTGATCCCACCTCAATTGGTGATACTTATCACAAAGCAAGGTCAATCCTTTTACGCACGGAGCGTCAATTTACTACAAAGCCAGAATTGGCTAGTCAGTACCGGGAATTTATGTGGGAATATGAAGAATTAGGGCATATGCGACCAGCCGTACTCGACTCAGAGGTGCAAACTAATGTCTTCATCCCCCACCTTCCAGTTTTGCGAACAGATAGCAAGACTACTAAATTGCGTGTAGTTTTTAATGCTTCATTTCCTTCATCGAATGGTTTATCATTAAATGATTTTTTGTATACAGGGCCTAAATTACAGGCCGACCTTTTTGCCCTTCTTTTAAAGTGGCGAATACACAAATATGTATATGTTGCCGATGTCGCGAAAATGTTTCGCCAAATAAAGGTGCATCCTAGCGACACGGTTTATCAGCAAATTTTATGGAGGAGATCCATAAACGAAAAGGTTTGTGCATACCGTTTGGAAACGGTCACTTATGGCACAGTTTGTGCTCCATATTTAGCCAATCGCGTGTTAAAGCAATTGGCTCAAGATGAAGGAGTTAACTTTCCACTAGCTCAATCGGTGTTAGAGAATGAGTTCTATGTGGACGATGTTTTATTTGGCTCGCATGACTTTAACTTGTTAAAAGAGATTCGCGACCAACTCTGTTCTTTGTTAAAAAAGGGTGGATTTACTCTTCGAAAATGGGCCAGCAACAATCCTGTTTTGCTCAAAAATATCGATCCAGCTGATCATGGACACGCTCTAGAGAAAGGTTTCTCTGAAGAGGAACAACTAAAAATATTGGGAGTTGTTTGGAACCCTAGTTTAGATATATTCTCCTATAATTATACAAGGACAACCTTAATTATCGATACGAAACGTAAGTTTCTCTCGCTTCTTGCGAGTATGTATGATCCTTTAGGCTGGTTAGCTCCTTGGATAATTCAGGGAAAAATTCTAATCCAGATTATGTGGTTAGAAAAACTTGGTTGGGATGAAAAGTTGTCATTGGAAATTTCCACCAGAATTGATACCTTTATCTCATCGTTAGATCAGGTACATTTGATTAAAATACCTAGATGGGTCAACATAGACCAAGGTAGTCCGCAGAATTTGGAATTACACTGTTTCTGTGATGCTTCTAATGTCGCGTATGGAGCTTGTGCCTATATACGGATTGTGAATTCCGATGGTCACACAAAGTCCGATTTACTTTGTGCCAAATCCAAGGTAGCTCCAGTAAAGACTCAAAGTATTCCCCGGTTAGAATTGTGCGGCGCTGTACTACTCTGTAAGTTAGCAACGTTCGTGCTGAACACGCTTTCGTTGAATTTTTCGAGCATCGTTTGTTGGACAGACTCAAAAGTAGTGCTGCATTGGTTAAAATCACCACCAACCAAATGGAAAACCTATGTCGCAAATCGCGTGTCCTTCATACAAACTACCCTTAAGAACGCGACATGGCGTTATGTGCCGGGGAGGGAAAACCCAGCTGACCCACTCTCCAGAGGAGTTCCTCTAAACTCCCTGTTAGACTGTACATTATGGTGGGAAGGACCTAGTTGGTTACAGCGAGAATCAACCTTTTGGCCAGAGAATTTGGTTGCAGATCAAGTGTTGTTGATGTCCATTGTAGACTCAGACTTAGATGAACAAATTCAAGTGATGAATCTCATTAAAATCGAATGGGATTTGATAGATCGGTTTTCGTCATGGACACGTCTACTTCGTGTCACTAGTTATATTTTACGTTTCTTGTCGCATTGTAAGAATCCTCTCCTGAGAGTAACCGAGATTTCTCTGACATCAAAGGAACTTTATGCTGCAGAGATTCTCTTGATTAGAATAACTCAGCATCAGTATTATAAGGAGGAAATAAGCATTTTGAAGTCAGGTAGAGTCTTACCGAGTAAGAGCTCTCTTATACCACTCACTCCTTATGTCGATAGTGAGGGTCTATTGCGAGTAGGAGGAAGGCTAGATAATTCTCTACTTCCAGAAATACAAAAACATCCTTACATTATTCCAAAAGGATCAATGTCTAAATTATTAATTCTATGGGCACATAGACAGACCTTACATGGTGGGATACAACTCACGTTACGCCTGTTACGCGAGCGCTATTGGGTGATCTCGGCACGTTCAACAGTACGCTTGACGATACAGAAATGCGTCACATGTGCTAAGATCAAAGCAAAACTAAGTCAGCAATTGATGGGTAAATTACCAGAAGTTAGATTAGACAGTACGCGTGCCTTTAAACATGTCGGGGTGGATTATGCTGGACCTTTGCGTGTACGGTTAGCTTCAGGTCGAGGGAGAACCGCACAAAAATGCTACATCGCATTATTTGTATGTTTGAGTGTAAAGGCAGTGCACATTGAGTTGGTATCGGACTATTCAACCTCTGCATTCTTAGCAGCCTTCGAGCGCTTTACTGCCCGACGAGGCTTGCCACAAAAAATTTGGTCTGACAACGGTACAAATTTTCAGGGCGCAGACCGAGAACTCTCTCGTAATTATAAGAAATTGATCTCGGACTCATCTTTCAAGGATCGAATGGCCATGGATCGAGTAGACTGGGTTTTTATTCCCCCTAACGCTCCTCACTTTGGAGGACTTTGGGAAGCAGGAATCAAATCCATCAAACACCACTTACGTAGAGTCTTAGGTAATTTTACTCCCACCTTTGAGGAGTTACAAACGTTGTTATGCGGTATTGAAGCCGTCCTTAATTCCAGGCCATTGACTCCTTTGAATGATGATCCAGAAAATTTTGACGTACTGACACCAGGACATTTCTTGGTAGGATCGTCACTAATTTTACCGCCGATGCCATCGTTGTTAGACTTAAACGTTAATTACCACACAAGGTGGCAAACAATGCGTGCTATGTTGGAACGTTTTTGGCGAGTATGGTCAACGGATTATGTAAATACGTTACAACAAAAGACTAAATGGACTGATGTATGCGAAAATTTACGCGTTAATGATTTGGTAATCATTCGAGATCCATTTCTTCCTCCAGCCAAATGGAGCCTGGGTCGCGTAATGAAAACATACCCAGGACGCGAGGGTCTAGTGCGGGTAGTGCAAGTAAAGACGCCGTCAACGGTCCTGGAAAGGCCTATAGTAAATTTATGTAAGTTGCAAGTTTAACCCCCACATGGCGGGTGGCACTAATGCCAATATCCCCCTATGGCGGGTGGGATCGGACCTACCCCTCGTTTCGTTCTCACGGTCGAACGAGGCGGGTGGTATGTTCAGGAATGAACGTTTGAAGTTGAATTTAAAATTGTGTTTTATAAATATATAGTTGTTTTGTTTCGAAATTTCTCATATCGCTGCTCTGTCAGTATTTCTAAAACTCTTCCCCGCTACCGGGCGAGGAAGGAGCATGACGCGAGCGGTACCAAGAGGGGGTACGCTCGGGAGAGCAGCGTCGAGTGAATCGCGAAAGGAAGTATAATGTAGTACAGAGCTTGAAAAAGTATAAGATTGTAATACAAGCCGTTCTAAAGTATAAAGCAAACCGTATAAAACTGTACAGCAAAGTGTGTCTTATACTGAAGTATTAACGTGTGAGCTACGGCGAACCGCTTACGAATTATCCTGTTAACGCAATTCGTCGCGATTTTATAAACTGTTCGTTTTTGTATAAAGTGACACGTGGCACGGAACCGGCCATTGTGGTTTCGTGCGACTTCGTTCAATAAAGTATGATTTCTCGTGAAGGGTTTAGCTGTTCATTCAAAATAACCTTCCTTAGTGTCAGAGCGTTCAGCCTGAGCGCGAACCGGTTAAATAAAAAAAAAGACTTTGAAAAACAATTTGGTCCTTCGAGCCGGATCCGAGTCAACAAAATGTATTATAAAATGCAAAAGTAATTCAGGTAATCATATTGTAATTTTAATAAAAAGTTTTAATAAAAATTTATGTAATTATTTTAAAATATTATAAATATAAAAAATTTATCAATTAATACAACAATTTAATTCATTGTTTTAAACAATCTCACATGTTAAATTTCAAATATAATAATTCACATAATAAATATAATTAAAAACATAACTGAACACTCATTTTACATAAGTGATCATATTCAGTATATTTATTCAATTTTAAAATTATCAGATGAAAAGTTATCTGCCGATATCGATGGTGCTGACTGCTTCAAAAATGGTTTCAACATGTTTTTGCAATTCCATGGATATGATCCCGATAATATATATAATGCGGATGAAACTGGCCTTTACTACAGGCAATTACCGCAGAAAACTTTAGCAACGAATGATGAGCGACAGGTTTTTGGCAGAAAACAAATCAAACAGCGTGTGACTGTTTTAGTTTGCTCTAATGCGACAGGATCGCATAAAATAACATTACTCGTCATCGGAAACTCTGTCAAACCTCGATGCTTTAAAAATGTAAAGCAACTATCAGTGAAGTATCAGGCTCAAAAGAAAGCCTGGATGAATTCAGAGATTTTTCTTCAGTGGTATAAGACTATTTTTATACCAGAAGTGAGAGCAAGGAAACCTGATCCAAATGAAAAGTAAGGCCAATAACACTATTATATTAGGCAAATATTAAGAAAATTTTATACGTATTAAAACAATATTTTCATCACTTTACAGATTTATTCTTATATTGGACAATGCGCCTTCTCATCCATCGACAGATCAATTTGACGAAATCGATGAAAAATACAGTGTCTTTTACTTACCTCCGAACGTCACTCCTTTGATTCAGCCCATGGATCAAGGCGTGATTTCTTCATTGAAAAGAAAATATAAGAAGTTGTTTTTACAAGAACTATTAAACCAAGATACCGAAGATGAAACAGACGTTGCTAAATTTATTTCTAATTGGACATTGCTGAATTGTTGTGATTCTCTGTCTTTAGCCTGGGACAATGTCTCAAAGGACACATTGAAAAATTCTTGGAAACAACTTCTTCATGCTCCTTTAGAAGAAACAAACGAAGATTTATCAGAAATTTGCTCTTTAATAAAGAAATTGCCTGACAACATAGTATATTCTCCACAGGATGTCGTTGATTGGATAAATCACGATAATAGCATCTCCGTTTGTGAAGAAATGTCTGACGCAGAAATATTAAATCGTTATGCACATTTAAATATTCGAATTCCCAGCAATAATGGAACAGACGATAGTAGTGATAACAATGAAGAAAATACTAATCATTCAGTACCGTCGACAGCGATTACAGTGAAATCTTTTAACAATGTTATGGAATGGTGCAAATCGAGGAACACGGATGAAATAAGCTTTGAAGATCTTAAAACATTATCAAAGATTCGAAACAAAGCTTTATGCATTAAAATCAGAGAACAAAACATAGAAGATTGAAAAACGAATTTTTTTGTTTGAGGTTGCATCAATATTATTAGACTTAATGTACAATTAAAGCACAACATAATTGCGAGTAATTATTAATGCATGTGAAAGATTTTAAAAATGACTTTCATTAATTTAAAGTAATATTTACGTAGTAAATTATTTTTAAACAATTTACATATTTAATATCTATCATCACAACGAGAAAAGACTGAGTTAAAATGTGATCTAAAATGATTTTAAGAATGTTTAAATAATTTAAATAAATAAAAACGTTATTTAATGTTTACTTGTTGTTTCATTCAATTCCTTTACATATTTATTATATATAATATATATGTTATACAATTACTAAAGTACGTTTTTTCCTAATATTAAACATTTATTACAGCCATATGTAATAACTAAAGATGTCCATTTTTACCTCAATTAACTACAATTATTAAATTATTGCTAAAAAGTAATTTTAAATGACATGTTATAATTTAAATCTCTTGATAATTTCTTTTTTATAAAATTCTTCTGCGACAACAGTTAAATATTTAAAAAGAATCAGTTATTTATTTATATTACACGAACATACATCTTTTAAACTTCATAATTAAAAAGAAGCAAGCACAAATTTAAACAAATGAAATAAAGAATACAAAAATCAATACAGAAAAAAGCCTTCTATTTCAAATACAATAAAAATAAATACTCTCAGCTGTGAAGATGAATACTATGATAACCAGTAAATTATTAATATATTTCATTTAAAATATAAAGTTAATTTGGCTTAATTTTTAATGTATATGTTATAAAATATAAAATGAAAATTATTCCAAATAGTTTTGGTTACTTCGACGATAATACATTTTGAAATTTCGCGCCAAAATTGACTAGTACAATTTTGTTGCGTAAGGCGAATGAATTTTGTTGCATAAACTGGTCGGTTGCATAAAGCGGTGTTGCGTAAAGCGGGAGTCGAGTGTATATCTTTCGCATTAGCGATACGCCGCTGTTTTCTTCTCCGCGATACGTCGCTTACTTGTATTCGCGATACGTCGCATATTCTGAAAGAGGAAGTTTGTGTTGCGATACTTCGCATTGTGAGTGTAGTTTAAAGTCGCGAGTTCTACATTAGGTCTCAGCGACATTTTGGATTTATTACATGTATATTTGTGCCTCGTGTAAAATATAATTTTGTGTCGCATTTGGTGCCTTTTTGGATTCCCTGAAAATTCCTTCCCGACTGCCACCTACATTAATATCATCTGCAGGAGCAGATTTAGCGCTTAGCGCAACATTTTTGGTGACCCCGACGTGATCCGGATCATTCCGGACCTTCTGACGTGGCAGTTGAGGATTTTTCAACGCGCCATTGGTGCAAGAAGGACAGCGCATCGTGACGTCAAGGGAATCGCCACATCATCGCAGGGCGCTGCGGAGAGCCGAGTTCTCTCGCGAGCCCCACCATCTGGCCGTTCCCAACACGCGCCTCTCTCTCGCGCTCTCGCTCTTTGTCGCTTGTGCAACTTCGATGTCAAGTCGGGTGTCTCCGTTCGATTTGGGCGTTCCGCGAGTAGTTTGTTCGTAGTCAAACAAACCGACGGTTATAGGATCTTGGAACGTTTAAACCGACTCTTCCAGACTCCGATCGTATCGTTTTATTTGCACCGAAGGAACAAGGACGAAGAAAAGTTCCTCGCCGTACGATTTCGGGTGGATTAAACAACTTTCCTAAACCTGCTAGTATTTATTTGTACGAAAGTTTCAGCAACGATGAAAGACGAACTACGTTATCGTATCAGATGTTCGAACTTTGAGTGGCTGAAACTGCTTTCTAGAAATTTGGATAGCACAGTTTTGCTCGAATTAAAAGAATACAAGGGTGAAAAGTTGTTTCTTCGCGGGATGATTTAACCGATTTGTTCACCCAATCCAGTTGTTTATAACTAATTAAATTGGTCTTCGTTTATGAAACATGCAGGAATAAAAAAATATGAACTGTCCGATCGTAGGTCTTCCGATGGTTGGAACGACTTTTTGTTTTAGATATGAATCACTTTTTTTTTACGAAATTGTAGTAATAAGGAAAAACGAACCATCCGATTGCGAATCTTCAGATGTTCGTAAAGATTTTGTTACATCTGCGTCGCTTATTTTTATCGAAATTATAATAATAAGGAAAAACAAGATGTCCAATTTTACGACTTCGGATAATTTAAATGACTTTTCAGAAATCTAAATCATTTATTTAAATCCAACTGTAGGAATAAAAAAAACAACGAACTGTCTTATTTTAGGACTTTAAGATTTAGACACGGAAGATGAATTTGCGCAGCGCGTTAAGCTAACAAAAATTGATTAATTTAACAAAACATTATTCTTAATCTCGTGAATTAAGAAATCATTAAAATCATTATTTTGTTTTTTTAATACAACGTTTTCTTAATATCGACATCGCTTTTGCTGTTTACAAGATTTCGATGAATTAACGCAGACATTTTGATAATAATATAGCATAAGTAAAATAATTTTACTCAAACAATCAAATTGTTATCGAATCAACGAAATTATTTTCCGACTACGGCACTTTTAATTTTTAATCTAATTTTTATTTTTAAACTTGTAATCAATATTACTTTTTAAACGAAAAATTTGCTGTTTGTTTACGAGATTAAAGTTTATTTTCGACGTTAAATCTTAAAATATTTTACATTGCGTAAAAATGTAT
>JABFPC010000096.1:0-11394 GCA_022817565.1 Chromoteleia sp. ZL-2020
GTTCATTTTTTTAAAAACATGAGATGTCGCATAATTTGTGATTAATTTAGTGTAAACTTTTTATTTAACATAATATAAACTTAACAACAAAAAATGGACTTGCACCACTTTCAAAATAAACGGTCCAAATAATAAATCAGCAATGAAGATATAAATATCACTTTTCAGATGAGAAGTTTATGATTTAAAAAAATTAAACACATTTTAGCGAATTAAATATTCTAAATTGATAATTTAGATAACAAAATGGATGGATTAATGGTATATGTATTAATATAATTAAGTTAACAATTAATGAATTGACAATCATATATTTTAGATATTAATACTAT
The DNA here is from genome assembly GCA_022817565.1 of Chromoteleia sp. ZL-2020. NCBI lineage: Eukaryota > Metazoa > Arthropoda > Insecta > Hymenoptera > Scelionidae > Chromoteleia > Chromoteleia sp. ZL-2020. The sequence continues at coordinate 333 of JABFPC010000096.1, forward strand.
AAATAAAACCAGATGGATTTGGAGGAATGGTTTTAAATTAGTTTAAATCTTATATTTAAGGTAGAAAACAGCATACAAAAGTGAACGAAAAAATGAGTAAATGAATGTATATCAGTAAAAAGTGAAGGAAAGTGTGTAATGAGAGAGGAGTGAAATGTGTTCTTTAGAGCTCTGTTCTCGAACACGTACTATTCATTTTCTACATTAATGTTATTCAGTAACGATGTCTAGGAATGTTGTGTTTTATAAAAGCACATCGTTCTGCCGTTCTGTGTAAATTCTACATAAAAGATATGATAATAGTCAGCAGTGTTCATTTTTATGACAATTATTAGTAATCAAAATATTTGCTCAAAATAAATTTACAAAGACTTCGCTAATAAATAACCTGCTAATTTCTTAAAAACTCGGTAGGATTCTAACTTAAAACCTACCAAATGCCAATGATATTTAACTAACAAACTGCATTCCCATTTCTCCTAAAAAATCTCCCCCTTTTTCCCTTAATTTCCTTCAAAACAAGCCAGAACATAGTCATTTCTCGAGGTCTATTTAACTTTTTATTCTCGTCTAGTTTTTTATAAGTTTCACTAAAAAACGTCAGAAAGTCAACCGCCGGAATTCCCTTTGTCAAAGTCGTGCGACAAGTCGGAGGTGTTGTGTAAAAGCGACAATATGTCTGCACAACGGAGATATCGAGGATGAAGGTTAACTTGGTTCGGTAAGGAATTGACCGTACATTGTTACAGTACAAAAGCGACGAAGAAAGCGAGCCGGGGAGTGGGAAGAACGGCGAGAGACAGGGCGCGCTCGGTATTCGCGCGGGTGCGACAGAGACGCCCTCTGCCGAAGACCCGATGCATATAATGATCGAGGTGGGCGCTGCCTTATGCAGCGACTTAACCGGCGCTTTTGATTGGGCAAATCGACATTCTAGTTACCATGGTCATGTTGTAATCCAAAGCAACGGCGACGTCAATATTTCCTCGACGGCGTCTCGCATTTGCGTAACGGATGAGAATTTCAATGAACGTACCCGAACGCCCTTGTAACAGATGCGGCGCGGGAGAAACACCGACGTCGCGCTTCGTTTTTACTTTATTTCTGTATCAGACTCTCTCCAATCAATTGCGTTTATGCAAATTTTGGTCAGTATATTGAGTACTGGCGAATAATTAGATTAACAATGAAAGTTACTAAGGCGATACTAGGTTATTAATGTTTAAAAACAATTTCCCTAGCGTACAAATGTAAACCTTTTTATACTATTATCTATATATAACGATATAGACTGTTCACAATTCTATCATTTTCCGGTCATTTTGATCTGATTTAAACCAAATTTAGATTTCGGTCGATCTTTATCGGTTCCCTGGTAAAAACTTTATGAAGATTTATTCGTTAGAGAATTTTATTTGTTTATGTTCTTTTTATTCTGATACAGTTTTCATTTGACTTCGATGTAACATACGGACTTCTTCAGTAAAGTCATCTGGATTCTGGTGTGGGATTCCAAGACGGGAGTCCATTTTGAAAATCCGACATCTTTCTTGTTCTGTGTTTTCGATTTTAGTAATCTTTTGAGGTATAGATTTTCATAGTAATTATTTGAGTTATTGTCGTAACGTGAAACCTTTTAGAGAATGCTTTTCCGAAGAAATTTGCCAGTCGGTTCTCTTCCGTGATGAATGGTTGCAATATGGCACGAGTTCAGACGAAGGTTATAAATAAAGATGACGATGTTCCTCGAGTGATTTGTAGTTCGTAATGAATTACCTGGAAGTTTCTGTTTGTTTACGTTTGCTACATGTTTGAGATAGAAGTGAATACGGTATTTAGAGGTTGTTTAAACTCAGTGTGTTATGTTGCGATCATTAGATGTCACTTATTTTCGTAGATAAAACAAGATCTGTATAATTTCTCAATCTGTCATCCATTTCAACGTATTAACATTACTTATTAGAGAGTTGTATGCATAAAAGTAACACAGATTCTATTACATTTACGAACTTTAATTTAATTGTACTTTTTTTTAATTTTACATTTACTTTAGTTCCAAACAAGATTGTTAATTTTCGTAACAAATTTTAGAGTTATTAACTACTAATATATATTATTTTTTTAAGCTTTTTAAGGTTTCCATTGAATGGAGTTCAACAAAAACATTTCAACCTTCGGTCAAAGTAACCAGTCATTATTTTGACTTTTCAAGGGCTCTAATGATGGACAAGAACATTCAATCTATATTTAGACTATACTATGATAAGACGTAATATTGGCTCTAGGTGGCCATGATTCAAATTCGAGTCGAAGCACGTTTTTGCGAAGTTCAATGACATTTAATTTGTTGTTCACAAATGGACCTAAAGATTCAAATAAAACAATAATCCGAGTTAATCAGTGTCGTCGACAACTAAACCAACTGCAAAATGGAAATGCCAACAGGAAATGATACCAATCGAAATTTCAAAACATATTAATATATTTGTTTTCGAAACTATATACCAATGAAACAAATCCAATGAAAAAGGAAAATAAAACAAGAACCGGAAAAAAGAATCAAGGGACGGGGTCTATTCTGACAATAATAAATAAAACGGACAACGGTGTACGTTCGAAAGGGTTACAAATTTTCGAACGAAAAGAGACGAAAGAAACAGACTATACACGAGGGACGACGTGGACGAAATTATGCGGCTAAGCTAGCATGTAAAGGGCGACGGTATAGGGTCATCGGAAGTATGGCGGTTTTTTGTGAACGGAACGTCAGGCGTCGAATTGTATGGTATCGTGCTGACACTGAAACGACAGTCGGCCCATTGAACGGGCATTCTTTCGAATTGTGTGCAGTTTGGAGCATGTAATTCATCATATCGAGAAAAATAGAGGAGCGTCGGATGGCATGTCTGTCGGTAAGAATTCAAGAGTTACCGACAGTTGATCACGAGCATTATTTGTTAATGACAAATTTGTCGTATTAAGTCATTTCTTCTGAGCACACGTGGAGTCAAACGATACGCTTTAAACGTATTTCCGGAAAATAAATGTCGCAGTTTTTCAAATATCTGATATACATATAACTGCTTCTAAGACGCCAACCATGTCAGTTGCAAAATTTGGAGAACGAAAAATTAATTATTAATTAGATTAAAGAAGAAAGAGAAATTGAAATTGAGGATAACAATAATAATCTCAATCAAGCAGATGTAATAATCTTAAGAATTGGATGAAGGAAACCAGTTAAAAAGGATTAAGAATTACAATGAAACTAGCCTATTAAGAACTTATCGTTATCTAGTTTATAAGTTATAAAGGGAACATCCGAAAAATGGAAATTTCAATACCGAAGCTATTATTACTTTTTTGGGTATTTTAGATTCATAGATCCGATTCAGCTAGTAAACAAATTTCTCTTTTTCAGACGTTCCCAGAGGATTAGAAACTTTTAGTCTATAAGTATTTAGTTTTAAGTATTCGTCAGTTATTAAATTTGTTTAGAATAACAAAGCAAACAATTTGAAAATCTTAAAGTTAAGTACATAACATTCAAATTACAAGTAAGAGTTTAAGAATGATTTAAGGAATGAATGACCACGTAACATTTGATATTTTGCTCACATCTTATTGGTTTATTCTTAATGAAATTTATTTCGTTTTTAGTTATTTATAAAGACTAGGATAAATATATATATATATATATATATATATATATGTATACATTTGTTGGTAAAGTCAACTGTTTGCTTTGTGAATCAATTAATGCATTTTTTATCATAAGTTTAGTAACTAAATACTTTTCTAGTAAAACTATTTTTTAATTACTAATATACATTTAGTAAATGTACATGAAAATATTGTATTTTAGATAAGATACATCATCATTATAAAAAACTGAAAATCATCTTATTGATTTATAATAATCAAGAAGCATATAAACATATCCAACAGATTTTAAAGTGAAATCATTTTTTCTGTAAACATATCTTTTTTCAAGACCTAAGAATTTACAATCATTACGTCAATACTTTATTCGTTTAAAATCGCGAAAAAGTCAACAGCGCAGGCTCAGTCGGATGAGCATTTAAGAACCGTTCACAACGAGCGTTCATAGCCCAGAGTATTGACGTGCGTTCAATACAAATCGTTAGTAAGAACGAGAATCTGCGCCGGTTGCATACATTTGCGTTATGAACGCTTCTTAATTCCATCAGCATCAACATAATTTGCTAATAAATCATACGAATAAACCGCTATTTATTATTGTACTGTGTGACTAGTTACTGATTATTGTAGGGATGTAGTAAGGAATATTATTTAAAATAACAGAAATAAACGCAGAGGGGTGGGGGTCAGAAAAAGAAGATGATTAAAAGCGTGCAGATTGTAATTTGGCAACTACAATGTATAGTTTAAATTTATAAACAATTTACTACAGTCAAAGATAAAATTATAAATATCTTTATTAATCTGAAGTTACTAAGTTTTAATTTTAGCGAGATCTGAAGAATTTTTGGTAAGAATATAATAGGAGTATGAGAAGTAAACAATTAGTCTAGTAACATTTTATAATAAGTTATAATTCAATAACATTTCGTACCCATTTTATGAAAATCAGATTTTTAATAGAAAAATAGAGTTATGTACAGCAAAAATTGCGTTTCTATTTTGCTAGTTACTTATGTACGACTAAAATATTTCACGATAATAATTTTGACAGTATGTGCGATTCATATAATTTAGAAGTCGATAAAAATATCAACGATAAACTTTGCGTAGAAGCGATAAACGAAGTCGATGCACTTCATATGCTGCAATGCAGCGCGTAATGCGTATCTATGTAGGAATTTCAATGCTCGCGCAAAATGCTCTTCACCTGTAACATCGACTTTCGATGATTCGGTAAACAGATTCCAGAGATTCTGATGTCTCGTTATTAGTGTCGTCCAATCGTTTTCGATTGTTTCTTTATTATCTCGCAAATTATTCTGTGTCTCGTTTTGTTTTGGAAAATTTTTTTCAAGCTTGAGAAATTTTTCAATACACCCACTCCACATTTATCCCTAGATTAATCAATCGTTTTCATTCAATTAATTAGAACTAAAGTTCGTAATAACAAGAAAACTTTACTTTGTGGGAATTTTGCAATGTATGCATTTCACATTTATCCCCAGATTAAACAGTTGTGATTAGGAATCTAATATTAACGTTAAATCGACGTTGACAAAGAATCAACGTTGATAGAAAATCAACGTTGTTAAGAAAAGCTTGATGTTTAATGAACCTAAATCAACCTAAACATTGCTATAGAATCAACGTTGACATAATGTTGATATAATATTGAATCGACATTTCGTCAACTCTGTCAACATTAATTCAACGTTAAAATTAGATCCTTGTTCTGTTGGAGTAGAATGTTCCCTTACTGTTCCCTTAGGATATTTTCTTGTCGCTAGGTACATTAGTTCTAATTAAATTAATCTAAACAGATTATTGGTTAATAATCTAGAGATAAATATGGACTGGATAAATTGAAAAATTATGTAGATTCAACGTGAATGATAAATCTATATTTCGTCAGCTCGTTGTCATCTTTGATTAAACGTTAAAATAAAGTTCTTGTATGTTTAGGGTGTATAATATACATCAGTGCAAACATTTATTGTTATTAATGTGATTACAGACTGTGATTACATTTAACCTTACGGCATTAAATTATGCATTTGTAGATAAGATTTTTATCGATGTGTGGGGAATCTATATATTTGTTCAAATTAATATCTCGAGGCGTTTATATAATGTGGAACTGCACTTAAGTTAATGAAGATTTTTCTCAAAACCTCCTTAGTGTCGTTCAGGTAAGATTTATGGCACGGGCAAATGGTTATGTCAATTATCTACGGTTTTTACGGTCAATAAGTCTAGATGATTCCGAATGAAAGAGAGAGTTATAGTATACCTACTTTTCAAGATTTTAACTCATCCATCATGGTTTGATATTTGAGAATAAAAGATCGACGAATTCTGGACCGTGCCATTAAATGGACAATGGAGCTGATTATAATAATTCGAACCTAGGGATATTTTACGATAAAAAACGATTATTTGAGCAATAAATATTAAGCAGGATGAAATGATTAGTTTCGAGAAGTAATAAAATTTGAAAAAAAGCATTCCTTTAAAATTGGGTATTATTTGTTTATGAACTGCAATTATAAAAAAAGTTACCGAATGTGACTCCGAGCGACTTTTTGTAATTAATTTACTAAACGTATATCTTCGTTAATTAACAATTAAATTTCTTAATCCAATCCGAAATTTAAATTTCATTACGATAATCTTCGTACTTAGAATTCATCTAAGTAATGATACTGATGAAAAAGTATTTAACCTTCATGACGTTACACTTTATAAAAATTCAGAACGTAGTAAAAAGACTCATAAGATCAATTTTTAAGATCGAATTTGAATCGAGAGATAAAATTTCGCGATATAAATATAGAAAAAAGAACTTAAATGCAAGGTATATTTTTGCACATTTTGGCGGAAAATTAAAAAAAAGATTCGTTTTCAGAGTTTATTTTTTTATTTTATTATTATTATTATTTTTTTTTTTTATTTTATTTTATCTCTGAGAAAAATAGTATAGAACAATTTACAATCTTATTTACTTCTTTTACCAGCAGCCTAGGAAATTAGGGCGAATTGATGTAACAACATAACCTATGTAACCAAATTATTGACGTATTCAAGTTTTTAAATTTCGTTTTTCATGCGTAAATCTCGCTGCTTTAAATAGTGCTTTTTGTTTTGCGCATGCGTTTGTACGGACAAGTAACTGTTTAAGAGGATGTCATACGCGTTTATTACTATAATAGTGATTTTAGAAATGACTAATTCTAAGTTATTGATTTTATATTTCTTAACAAATCATTCGATTTTCTCACATTGGGAGAACATTTACCTTTTTCAATATTTAAGTTTTGTTTTGAAATACCAACGAAAGTACTGACCGCGTTTTTGAGGTGATACAAATTCGAGGTCAGTCCCAGCATTTTAAAAAATAATTGTTTGTCATATAATAATTGTTCATAACGTTCTCCCATTTACAAAGAATAGAATGAATCAATTTCATATAATAATATCTTTAATTAATATATAATTTTAAACAAAACACTAACTCCGTGACCGTAGACGTAAGACATCCTCTTAAGCTACTTAAGTTAAGTAAAGCAGAGATGCAGTGGGATGATACTTGAATGGGTGACTGTTGACAATTTTTGTATTCATTCTAAAATATCAGGAAAAAAGGAAAAAAAAAACTTGTTTTAGTCACTAAATAAAACTGCGAAATGCTTATACGTTTGCTTTACGATTTTGAAATATAACTTCTTCCTCGACAAATTTTCTTTCTTTTAAATTTTATGAGTTTAATTCTACATCCCAATACCATTTATGCTTACAGCAATAAACAATTATGATGTATGTTTCCGAATGAAGTACGTAAATCTTTGTATTCATCTATCCTTCTCGTTCTCCCCTTGACAGACACCTTCCGTCTCTCTCGTTCTCTTATTCTTTCGCCCTCTCCAGTTTGGCGGAACCGCGTACAATTGGCCAAAGTTGTGTGCGAGTATACGAACACGTTTATAAGTGTGTTTGTGTGGGTATTGGGGAAGTGTGCTAGGGCTTAATTTTCTGAACGCAAAGACTGCGCGAGAGCACGGTGGGCGTACCGCATCGTGGGGATGTGGTGTTGACATACATTCATATATGCATCGATATATATCTATGTATGCGTACGTTCATACACACTTACATATGCGATCGTTCGAAGAATTTGTATATGCTAGAATTCAAGTTGTTAACAAATTATAACGATTTTTGACTTGACAATTTTTTTCGCACAATTTTATAATTTAAACTCTTTTTAGTATAAAGGTAATAGTTTTTTAAAAAAATAAAAATAGCGAAATTAAAGTAAATTTTAAAAAAGTATAATATTTAAGAAATTAAAGTAAATTTTTGTTTCTATCATCGAAGTCGCAAGTTCAATTCTTGTTAGAGGCAATTTTTTTAAATGATTTTTATATTATAATCTACAACAAATTGCACAACATTAACATTAATGTTAATATTCGATCAATAAACAACGTAAATTTAATGGAAGCAAACGAAAATGACTACTCGTAACTTCAAAATATATAAATACTTTACAGAATCTAGTTTTGGGTCACAACATTTTTGACCTGCTCGTTATTACTGAAAATCCTTAAACGTGATGTCGTTAATCATAGACGACGTGACAACGCCCGGATATTTTGACCAGCAACTTGTTTAGATTTGGCAATCGAAGTGAAAGAGCTCGACCGTGGCTTCCATTTTTTTTCGTTTTTATTTATTCATATTCCGTATTTGCCTCTGCATTCGAAAATGCACCCGATTGGTCGAGACACCTAAGCCAATAAAAGTATCTCGTGTATACAACGTTAGAAATTTCCACGAACTTGTCTGCACAAGTTCATCTCTCTCTATCTCTTTGCGGGTTTATCCTTTTCTCGTGCATTTTTCCAGGGTATTAAGTTATTTCTGGCGACCAATCAGACGCGGTTCGGGAATTGAGGGGGATTATCTCGGGGCAATGCGAAGACAAATACTTCTGAGCATTGTTTGCACGAGTGTTGGGGACAATATTGTGTTACGATACTATGATCAAAGTGTGAAAGAATTCTTTTTATTCTTTTAATAATAAATGAATAATAAAAAAAAATAAAAGATTAGAAATGTTTCCTTAAAAAAATTTTTTGTTTTTACTAAGATTTGAACCCCGTTACCATTAATTAGTAGTTCAGAAATGGAAGTACGGAAACTGAGTTCAATTCCCATTAAAGGTAATTATTTAGAATTTTTTTAAATTTTGTTCTAAAATACTTTTTAATTATTTATTCTATTTTATATTTTAGTTCTTTTTACACTTTCGATAAATTAAATTAAAAAGAATGATACAAAACATCATAAGATTACTTCGAAATTGCAAAATACAAAAAGTATAAAAACGTGTATTATAATATTAAAAATTAATTACCTTAACAATGAAAAAAAAAAGAAATTTATTAAGAATTGAACTCAGTCACCTATAGTAGGTGACCTATATAGGTCATTTCAAACGCGGGGGCGTGGGAATTGAGTTCAATTCCTGATAAAGTTAATTTTTGAATCTTCGAATAATTTTTTGAAACTTCGTTTCTCGATATCTTTTTCGATGCATCATTTACGATTAATTGTTCCTACTGCTTTTATATTGTAGGTAACTAAAAGAAAAGCAAAGAAAAGAAAATAATGCAACACGTCATCAGAGAGGTACTTCGAAACCGAAGCAAAAACTGGGTAAAGTGCGAGGTTTGCGCCCTTGGCAATCGCAATGCTTCGACGAATACGAAACCGGAATTCACTTCGGTGAGATATAAGGTGGAACGCGGGCCTTACGCTAATCTATCAGATAAAGACGTGACGCATTTCACCGGTCTGCTGGGTCAAAGTAGAGTCATCACCGATCCCGACGAATGTTATGGTTATAATGTTGATTGGATCAAATCGGTGCGAGGTGCGATCACGATTTCGAAGTAAAAATTAATTGTCTCAATAATGCCAAAAATCATAAAAACGGGTACGATTTTCGATACCAAAAATAATGATAATAAATCACAATATCCGATCAAATTAAGTTGTTAAAAAGTTAATAACGTTAAATTTTACTAGATTTGATTTTGAACAACTTTTGGAATTCTGTTTAATACTTAAATTTATTATTTTATCAATGATCATTAAGATAAGAAATAATCGATAACTAATGATTAATAAAAATGATCAGTAATAAATAATAATTATTAAATGATAATCATTTAATAATCAGTAATGATTATTCATTGCTTGACGATCAATATATAATTATTGATGATCAATAATCATCAATACATGATGATTGAGCAGTAATCTAAATATAAGCAACTGTGATCAATGTTCAATTTAGTGAGAAACAATCAATACTTAATGGTTAATATTAAACGAAACACTCTGATTATTCGCTATTTATTTATTAATAATTGTTTATTAATATAAAATGATTTATCGAGTAACCGTTACTAAAATATAATAGTATTACATTAATCAAAATTGTTGATTAGTGAAAATTAATCATTTTTCATTAATCGTGTGTCATTGATAATTGTATATTGATATTTAGAATGATAAGTAATTAATATTTGTCATAAAATAATGTTCATTTATAATTGTTTAATCATCATTAGGTTCACTCATTGAACATTTGATGTTAACAATTGTATAGTAAATATTAAGTAATTATATATTAGTAATGATCAATTAGTATTCGTTATTAAATAATAAGTGTCAATTAATGATCTTTTAGTATTTTTATATGTATAATAAGTATTATTTATTGAACATGTAATATTGCTAAATGTATACTCATATTAAGAAATCATAATTTTCTAATGGTAAATTAATATTGATTATTTATATTAGTTATACATTTATTGATCATTAGATAATTATCAATCAATATTTACCATTAAATAATGATTATTAATTATAGATCTTTTTTTTTTTTTTATTTATTTCAGTTATGTATATTTAATATTACTCAATATTTCCGATTGAATATTGATCATTAAGTATTTATTGTACAGTATTGATAATTAGATACTAATCATTAAGTAATAATCAATTAATAGCGATTAACATTTTTTGATATTTCTTTATTGATCATTAAATGAAGATCAGTTAGTATTATTTATCATTATATTTATCATTAAATATAATAGTTATAATTAACTATTGATTATTTAGTACGAACAATCGTATACTGATCATTAATTATCAATTACCAATAAATATTGATAATTTATCATTAAACGTTTACTGCTGAAATTAAATATTGATTTTAATTATTTTTCATTAATCATTTAGTATCGATGAAACTATCTTCTTTTTTTTCTTTTCTTTTTTTACTTTTAATTAAATTTGAATTTTGATTACTGTCAAATGA
>JABFPC010000097.1:0-11353 GCA_022817565.1 Chromoteleia sp. ZL-2020
TTTTGCTTCGACAACAAAATAGTCAGACGAGGAATCACTCTCAACGCACGGCGTCAAATTTAGGACATATTTCTTCTTATCGTCAAATTAAACACTTGTACGTTAGCGCGAAGATAACGCGTTGCATAAAATCTGATAAATTTTATTACTCTGGCGTGTATTTGTCATCGTTTTGATATCATTTTATCTTGCTTTATCTGACCTTATTGCAGCGTTGAAGACCACAAATTTCCTAGTAATCTTCGATATATGAATTTTAACAAGAGTAAGGCGGGAACGAATCGACTGTAATCTCTGTATAATTTTCATATTTATGTTTCTTAAAACAAACGTTTACGTTCCATTAACGCCAACCATAGAATGCAATAACTGTTATTTTTGTACATGGTCTGACTAGGAATCATAAATTTAGACTTAGATTTGACCCAATTAGAAATTAAGCGCACTTGATCAGATATGAAAACGAGTATAAACGTTCAGATCTATTCAAGTTTGATTAGTTTCAGGTAACTCGGGTCTTGCGGTCAGATTTGCCGCAGTTGGAATTTTATGGGGTTAACTGGTCAAGGACAAGTTGATCCGAGATGTTGGGACTGTTGTTGTAATGCTCGATAGGAGTCTATACGAATTAATTCAGACTGCTCTAAAAGTGTCAGAAACTTACGTCGTTGCTAACTTCTGTATAACTTACTTCCAGTTATCTCAAACGAACCTCAGTTTCAGCGGAATTAGATCATTAAATTAAACATTTGTTTATATCTATATTGCAATATTAAAATTTTAATTTTCATCTCTAATAATATTACTAGCCTTTATTTTATTAGTATAAAAATTCACTCGATGAAGTTCAACGCAATTTAGCTAGACTTGTCTTTTTAAGTTAGCTTTGAAACATAGCCCGAGGTGAAGAATGCCGGAATTTGAAATCTGTTTTGGTTCAAGAATTGTTAGCGGCTATTAAATAATATAACTAAAGTGGTTTTAAGTATAACATAAATACAGGTTCATATTTCTAAATTAACGCGGTTTACAATTTAGTTTGTATAAACATTTTAGGATTTAATTTTCTCCAAAGTATTTCCAGGTCTTTCGTTTAATTGTGTTTGACAGAAGAATGCCACTCATTTGCAGTTCTGTTTACAAAAAGAATAAGCAAAATTGTTGTATCTTCTGCAATTTGTTGGATGACAGCTTCATCGCAGTTGATGAAAATGAACCGAGATAAGGGAGCGACGATTCGATTGAACTGGAATTCCAATTACACCTCGCGTTTATTCCAATTATATTTTGCGCTTCGTTCATGAACCCGAAATGGACCAAATATACTTTAGGACGAATTCTATTCAATGTTCTCAATATTGTAATATAATTTTTGATAACTGCAATTCTGTGGGCTATTTTTTATAAGCAGCCACCCAGGTAGAAAATAACAATCATTGATCGACCGTTGGTTGCCAACCGTCAACGAACCGTTGGAGGTGAAACACCAATTTACTCTAGCCCAGAACTAAACTCAACGGTTGGCAGACATTACTGGCCCAATATTAATAATTGGCGTTAAAGAATGTTGGCACAGTTCTATTAATTAACAATGGGCAGATAATAGGTAATCAACGCTGGTCTGATACTATTAATCGATGCTAGGCTGACAATCAAGAGCCAACGTTGGTCCGATATTGTTATTTGACGGTTGGCAGATAATTCATAGTCGAGATTGATATAATACTATTAATTAAAGCGAAACGCCAGTATTGTTGTCATAAATTAACATCTTCCTAAACAATACTGTTAAAAAAGGCGATCTATTAAATTTCTTGCTTTGCTGGAAAATCTTATTAACCCTTTTAGGACCAAATGACGTAAAATTTTACTTAATGTTTGGACCTGTAACTTTATGAGGAAAAATACTAGAAAAATTTTGAGAACAATGTTTTTGATAATTAAAAACCTCTACTTTCGAATGGTTATGCCAAAACTAACGTAGAATGTGTTCCGGAAAAGTTATGGCACATTTTCCGGAGAAACTGACCAATTTACCGGGATTTATTTGTCAAAAATCATATTTTTCAGGCGGAAAAAATACTGACTGGCCTGCTTAAAAGCAATGAACAGTGCCATAGAGTTCTGCTATTTAAAATCCCATCGGATTTTTTTCGAATTCAAGATGGTGGATTCAAGATGGCGGCCAAAATTTGATAAACGATGAAAAGTACAGTTTCTTTTTCAGTTTGTTTATATGTTTTACATTCTTCTCAAAAAGTTAGCTTACAATTACTAAAAAAGGAATATAATACATTACGCATAACTCCATACAGTTGAAATTCAAGATAGCGGATTCTATATGGCGGCTGAAATATGAAAAAAGCAAAAAAAATTGGATTTTTCGAATTGACCAATTTTAAATATGTTTATAACATGTTTTTTATGTTATCCCTTTCACCAAAACTCAATATGGCTGATTCAAGATGACGGCCAAAATTCAGAAAACTGTGAATAAGTTCGCATTTTCCAAATTTTTTCATGAAATTCGTATTGATAGTGTAGTAAAGTGCTGGTTGGCGGCCAAATGAAAAAAAGGATAATTACGTATATATTATACACACTCACACACGCATACGCGTGTATATGTATATATATATATTAGTTTTGTTTACCATTATTATTATTATAACTATGATTTTTTAGCGCCTGCATTCAGAATATTCATAATATATCATCCAAAAGGCCAATGTGTAAAAACCGTAGTCCATTGAATAATTATTTCACTATTTATATCTATTATCTATAAAATCAGTTATGTGCATGTCCAAATTATGAAGTTTGAATAACTTTCATAATGTTCATTTTCTTTTTCATTATCATTATATTCCTTTTGGTACATAGAAATTGTCATCAATTTTTTCATCAGAGTGATTTTTATTTGTAATAATGTTTTCTAAAAACTCCTTTGATCTCATTTAATTATTCTTGTCCTTTTGCTGAATTTCATGCATACATAACTTTAAAATATTGCAAATGATTTTTTAATGGAAATACAACATTTCAAAAAACCGGTGCAAAATACTATTTTTTATGTTTTTTGATCATCGCTAAAATGACGGGACGAAAACGAAAAAGTAACCAGCAATTACTGCGTTCGCCACGAAAAAGCGTATCCAAAATCCTTCTAGGAGATTCGTGCGAAGTTATTGAGCATGATGATCGCATTGACATAGCTATTTTACCTGGTACAGAAGATTTTGATGAAAATGAAGAAGTTGATGATGACAGTGAAGATGGTAGTAGTGGTGAAGAAGAGAATAATGATATAGACGAAAAAAACTTGCCCACAAAAATTGAAAATGCATTATCGTATAAACAAATTCATGATCATTATTCACCCAATCCAAATCTTGTACAGGAAGATCATACATATAATTGGATTTTGGGAGAGAACCGTACCAAAAAGGTCCCTCAAAATGAAAATTTTTAAAGGATTCTGTAAAAAGAAATAAATAATAGTACTCCTACAGAATTATACGAACATTTTTTTCATCCGAACTAAAACAACGTATAATCGAAGCATCTGCGGAAAATAACCTAGACTAGCAGAAGTTGAATACCTATTCGGGTATATTGATTCTATCAGCTTTCAATAAACGAACTGAAATTAAAGATTATTGGTCCACAAATCCATTGTTGGAATGTCCTATAGTTGGGTTAGCGATGTCGAGGAATAATTTTCTCTGCATAAGAAGCCGTATGAAATATTCAAAAGAGTCGGAAGAGAATGCTCATGATGGAGCCTGGCGAGTACGAACTATGCTTGAAATATTTAAAAAAAATATAAAGCAATTTGGCTACTTTGAAATGGGAATCTCTATGGATGAAATGATCATAAAGTTTTTCGGTCGTGTATGCATAAAACAATTCATTCGCAATAAACCAATTCGTTTGGGTATAAAGGTGTGGGCTTTAAGTGGTTCCGATGGCTAGTTGTTTGACTTATACATTTATTGCGGAAAAAATCAGGTAAATGATGAAAAAATATCAAAAATTCCGCTTGGGAGTCGTGAGGTTATAAACCTGTTAAAGGATTTAATGCTAGAAGTAGTTAGTAAAAGTAAGTTCATACCATCTTCATTTCGATAACTATTGTACGAATCCCGACCTATTTATACATTTAAAAACTGTTGGTCTGAAAGCAACAGGCGTTGTAAGAAAAGATAGAGTGAAAGAAAAAACTAATTTGGACTAAAAGCTTCTCGTGGTATTTTCATTGTAAAGCATTTTAAGCAAGTGGTACGAACTTTATAACGTTTATGGATTCAAAGTAAGTATGAATGTCTTCTACTGCAACTGAATCTTATCTAAGAAAGGAAGCAGAACGATATTCAAAGGAATAAAAACAAAAGATAATCAAAATGCCAGCTGGTTCATATATCTACAACCAATACATGGGAGGAGTGGATATTCACGACCAGTACTGTAGTAAAGTATTACCCTCAATGAGAAGCAAAAATTTGGACTACATGTGTTGTCAACTGATTGATTCAGTCATCTTTAACAAATACTCTGAGAATATTTAACGCTGCTCGTAAAAATTATAAAAAAATGAGTATCAAAGATTTTGCTATGAGTGTTGCAGAAAACTATTTGAAACAATCAAAGCTAGGTGATCTGACTAGACAGGCGCTTTGTAAGACTCAAGCTTAAAAAAAGTGTAAATAGAAAAATGGGGCAAACTGAGGTACTAGCTTTGCAAACAATGCAATCACTATTACTGCAAAACTTGTTGAGAAGAATTCCATAAAAACTGAATTGTATCTTTTCATCTAGAAATAAAAAAAAATGAGACATAAAAAAATAAAAGTAAAGATAAACGACCAAAAACTAACTTTAAAAAACGGAAAAAGGCATTAAAAAATTAGAAAAAAATAAAAAAAGACGCTTCATTCGATGCTTACATCCTCGTGATTAGAGTCGGGCAACGTCGAAACAAATTTCAATTAATAAATTGTTAGTCCCTTAAAAATAAAGGTGCCGTTTGAACACAGTATGTGTTCACTGGTATTGTGAAAATAAAGCGTGGTACACACTTTAAACAAATAATAACTATTTATTTAACAAAAAAAAACTATAACAAATACTTATAAGTTTACAAGTTACGTTAGTTGTAACTTAATTTAATTTTGCGGAATAACGCGACGTTATAATTAGACGCGATCCGCTTTATTCAAATATCGATGAAACACTAAAGAAAGAAAAATACATATTTAATTTCAAAGCGATTACAAATTGGAATAAATTCAGAAATAGTCGAAGAAATCAATACATTTCGAAAGTTCGATGAAATGTCAACAAACATCATGATAAGCATTCATGCTATAAGAGTGCGAATAAAATACTTTTCTATTTCCATTCAAATCATGCCAAATTTAATTATAATATAAATGAAATTATTTGCACAAACAACATCAGACATAAGAAATCCTGCTCACATACACCCACCTGATTATGATCTTTGACGTTTAAACATATTACATTGGAACTGCAGAAGTTTTTTACAAAAATATACGGATATACAAATTCTATCCAAAGAATTTGATATCATACTACTACAAGAATTTGTTACCTAAAGATAAAAATGTCGTTTTGAGAAACTTTAACATTATGAGAAAAGACCGTAACTCCCCTGGGGGAGGTCTAGTCACTCTTATTAAAAATGACATTCCTGTTGAATCTATCTAGATACTTTTTCAATAGAAAATGTTCTAGAATGCCTTACTATCAAAATTACCACTGATAATAAACCTTTCTATATTACAAACATATACAAATCACCTACAGATGACCAATATTTCATAAGATCCAAAAATTGGGTCAAATTATTTTATTTCCTTCCTTCAGACCCAAATATTTTACATCTGATAACTGGTGACTTCAATACCCATTCCACCACCTGGGGATCTTTTAAAGGCACCAACTTGGGTGAGGACTTGCTAGACACTCTTTTTGATTTGGATTTTTTGATTCTGAATTTTCCACATCTAACACATTTTCCGTCTAACTTGAATCATCCCTCTGCCATAAACTTAACCTTGGTTTCTTCTAATCTTTACCCATTCTGAAAATGGAAGACTTTAGACTCTTTACATGGTTCAGATTATGTCCCAATATCTATAAACATCTCTAGTAAGACGTCGAAAGCATGTTTTAAGTCCCATAAAATTAATACCAAAAAAATCAATTGGGAAATCTTAGTGGAATCCCTAGAAAACGAAACACTGACATGTTCGTCTTTTTAATCTTCTCTAGAAACTAAAGACAAATGTACCCAATTTCTTAACACTATCCAACAAGCAATTAAAAATGCTTTGCCTTCTACAGATAGTAAACAACAACAAGTAACAAACACCTCAAAAATTTTCCGCAATAATTACCATTCCCCAAATCCTTTGTGGAATAGAGAGTGTGATCAAATTAGAAATGACAGAATCAGAGCAGAAAAAACTTTATTAAACGTCCTAATGCATATACAAGATCCGAGAAAAATAGAACTACTGCCATTGCTAAGAAATTTTACAAAAAAACTAAGAAGGAAGCATTTAAACATCTATGTTTAAATAAACATCAATCACTAAATGTCCACACCCCTTCAAATGTAGTTTGGAATATATTGAAAAAATTCTATAGAAAGGATATCCAACATACAATCACTTTTAACTCCACCATGAACACATCTCTCAGAAACCGTATTGACGACCTGAAACAGTCTCTTTCCCAACCTCCAAATACATTATATCCTTCCCTCCCCAATACTCAATTTCAAAGAAAACGATATTTTTTCAAACACAATTTCAGCCAATAACATTTACAATGCAATTAGTGAATGTAAAATTAATTTTTCACCTGGCTCTGATCAATTAAGCTACAAAATTATAAGCAAATTTCCACCTAAAACTATAATCACTATCTCTCATTTATATAATGAGTTACCAGGTGCGGGATCTCTTCCTGATGAATGGCGGGAAGTAGAGGAGCAAGGGGGTTTCTGGACAAAAAAAAATGGTCCAGAAACCCTCCGTGTGTTGGCGTGGAAGGTTCCGGAACGTTCGAGAGAGGGGTAGGGTGTGGAGGGGGTTGAGAGAAACGCCGCGGGACGTTTTTTCGAAGGACGATGAATGTGACGTCACTAGAATTCCAGGAATCGTTTTTGGGAGCGCACAAAAACGAGTCGGTGCTTGTTTGTGTGTAATTTGATATATTCTTTTTTGTCGGTGCGTTAGTGTATGTAATTTGATATTGTTTTTTGTCGGTCCAGAAACCCCCTTGCTCCTCTACTCAACATTGTTTGATTAAACAACATTGTTTTTGATGGGCAAAACTTTGTTGTTTAATCAACACACGAAATTCAGATTTGTCCATCGTTTTGAAAATATCAAAAGTAAAGTCACTAAAATTTTAATATCTCGGTAACGAACGGTCGAAATATCATGAAACTTTGACGTGTATCTTTTGAAGATTAGTACTACCTTACCGACATAGAAATATTTCATTCGCGACACAATCTGTGGATTAGTCCCGGGATTTTTTGACCGATGTATTAGTTCGGGTGACGAATTACTGTAATTTTATTTTTAAACATATTCAGTTTTTTGTTGTAACTGTACAAAAATAACTATTTATAAAAGATTTAGTTTAAAACGACTTCAATATCTCATAACAAATGAAATAAGATTCATTACATTATTACATTTTACTTTTAATATAATAACGTGTCTTCTTTTTGTTAAGTATCATAGTAAAATTCGCATATTGGCGTAAAATAAATTTCCAGCGAGTATAAAAACAAGCATAAAATGCTACGTTTTCGCATACCTATATGCACCACTTTTGTAATATATCCGAAGTGTCGTCGAAGACATTCGAACATTTAATCCAGTTTACAATAATATTAAATTTAAATTCTCTCTCTGTGTACCATTGGTATATTTATTTGAAAAATACTAATACGGTATCCGATTCTGTAAAACTGAATATCATTTGATAATGATAACGACATTGAAAACGTATGCGCGGTTCGTTATTGCTCGTTTATGCTCCGCGTGTGAAAGTAACCAATAATGCGTCCATCTAACATGGTACATTAAATTTTAATAACGCACCGACCAACGTCTCGGGCAATTTCCTTGCGTCGTAGTAGACGATCGAATAACCTGTTTCAAAATTGATTTTAAACTCTATTATACTCTTATTAGGACATCAGTGTCCGGATTCTCGCGCGCATTATTATACAAGTAAAATATCAATATCATTATATAATACGATCAATTAAATCTTAACAGAAAATATGCATCGCACTTACAAGTAGCCGACAAAGAATCTGATATTCGAGTACAATTTTTAGCATGCTCTACGAAATTAGGAGACTAATGTATTCGATGCAATTTCAAACCTTTAAGGTAATATTTAGGTAATATTTATTATTAAACGTGGACTATTTTCATTGAAAAGACAGTTCGTAAAAATATAACAAATTTAATTCAATTAAATACTATCGAATTTGTTATCATGTTACATTATCACATTTCATTTTTTTAATTTTTCTGATTAAAAATGTATTAAGTTTGTTTACATTTGTTTTCATTGGTTTAAATTGTTTTAAAATTGACTTATTATTCAGTTTCAGCATTAAATTTGGCATAATTGAAACCCGATTCAGTTATTCTTGTGTTATATTCTTACAAAACAAATAAATTTATTTATAATTATTGATTATATGCAAGTAGATCAATATAACCTAAATGGTGACAAGTTTCCGACTTCCACATGGTCCAAAACACTTCTGATAATTATAATAAGATTGTAAAGATTTTATTCGGCATCGTCTGATTTTTGTAAAACGTTAACTCGTGAGTTTAAGAGGATGTCATACGCGTTTATTACTATAATAGTGATTTTAGAAATAACTAATTCCAAGTTATTGATTTTATATTTCTTAAAAAATCATTCGATTTTCTCACATTGGGAGAACATTTTCCTTTTTCAATATTTAAGTTTTGTTTTGAAATATCAACGAAAGTATTGACCGCGTTTTTGAGGTGATAAAAATTCGAGGTCAGTCCCAGCATTTTAAAAAATAATTGTTCATAACGTTCTCCCATTTACAAAGAATCGAATGAATCAATTTCATATAATAATATGTTTAATTAATATATAATTTCAAACAAAACACTAACTCCGTGAACGTAGACGTAAGACATCCTCTTACAAGTGAAACATACAAAATACTTGCAAGTTACCAGAAAGGTGTTTACGAGTAAGCGAAAGTGCAAATGGAATTTACCTGAACGAAGTTTAGTTTTTTCAGAATTTAACTTTTTAAATGCTAGACAAGGATATCTTTTAAAAATCCTAATGGGTACTTGTAAGTGCAATGGAAATTGGTTCTTTAACTTTATTTCAGGAGCAATTCTAAATAACTGTACTGTTATTTATGTTCGCAGAAAAAGGATGGTTCAAAATAACGTACAAAGTTTGGTAAACAAATGATGCCGAAACGAACAGAAGACATATGTTACTAACATAGATTATGCAAATTTGTATAAAATTTAATTGGTAATATGTAAGCAATATATAGTTATAATAGAATTAAGATGAATACAAAACCGTTATTTACATAATGTTTATGAAAAAGTAATCTCAACGTAACATTTTCTTCTTGTATATATTTTTATAATATTGGATGAATATGCAACTTTTATATTCCTTAAATATAAGGATGAAGTAAAAAATAAAAATAGTTAATATTTAAATAATAATAATAATATTATATATCAGTTTAATAAAATATATTAATTTTAATACTAATTATAAAAGTATGTTATTAAGAAAAATAATTATTAAGAAAAATAATATATTTTGTTAAAGAATGTAATTTTAATTTTTGACAATTTATTTAAAATCTCTATAGTAAAATTATAACGTGCCTTATATCGTGCAAGGTCACGTTTTTACGTTTGTTTTGTTGCGCCTGGGAAACTTGTTGTTGTGTCTGTGAAACTTAAACAACCAAAAAGTCGTTGCTTTTTGGCGGCAATAACGATCGGAGAGTCATACACAGTTGACTTGTTACTAGCGCTCCCCGCGATACTTCGGCAGTTTTGTATTAATTACTTTGCGCGCTGAGTACGCTTCTCGTCGCAACAGTAATCTCTCGCGACAACAGTTTTGTGCAACGATTAAGTGCCCCGCGTAAAAGTCTCGTTCGCCATAATGTTCGTCCACCTATTCGTTGTGAACACGTGCCCGCGTGACGCATCTTCGCTATCGTTTTGTTCTGCCGCGTACACATGGTTGCGTGCGCACCAACAATTTCACAGCGTTCCTTGAATTAGAGGTTATAATGTAATTCATAAAATAAAAGCTTAATGAATTGAAATTCGGTTATAATTTATAAATTATACATAAAAATACTGATATCTTTACCGATTTAGTCGAATTTCAGTTCACTAAGCTTCTATTTTATAAGTTATATTATAACCTCTAATTCAAGAAACGCAGTGGAACATGAACCACAGGAAATACCTCTGAGGTTAGAGATTATTTTTATTTAGTATTATTGCAATAATGTAATTAATTATAAAAAGAATTTATTAAAATATTATTATTATCATTATCAATAACAATTAATTTTTGTGATAATATGAATGAAATGATTAACTAAACAATGAATAATTTTTAAAATAATTAGCAAAGAAATTTATAGGTTAAGTTCACTCGCAACGCGATTGGTGCTAAATAATTCGTCGGCGTCCGTCCATTCCGAAGCCAACTTCAGTTACTGTTTGTATTTCTTCAATAGCTGTTCTAGCAAGCCGCA
Organism: Chromoteleia sp. ZL-2020; assembly: GCA_022817565.1. Classification (NCBI taxonomy): domain Eukaryota; kingdom Metazoa; phylum Arthropoda; class Insecta; order Hymenoptera; family Scelionidae; genus Chromoteleia; species Chromoteleia sp. ZL-2020. The sequence goes on from JABFPC010000097.1 coordinate 10,865, forward strand.
GTTGTTACATCAAATACGTAAATAGCGACTTTTTTCCTTACAATGGATACCAACTTCAATTGCCAGGACGTGGACGGCAATTCGCTCTTGCACAACGCAGTCAAAAATATCGACGAAGTGACGATTAATTTATTAATCGAATGTGGGGCAAACATCGAGCTGCGGAATAATGACGAACGTACACCTTTCTTTCTGGCGGCCATTCAGGAAAATTTCGAGGTAATGAACCTTCTCATTAAACGCGGTGCTGATATAAACGTAAGTACTTCACTTAAAATAACTCCGTTACACATGGCGATGTTTCGTGGAAACTTAAAACTCGTTAGTTTTCTTCTAGATCATGGTGCTCGAGTCAACGACAAGAACTTATACAAGGACAGAACGATGTTGCATTACGCGATACTATTTAGAAGCATCGAAATCGTGAATCTACTGTTGAACCACGGCGCCGATGTGAATCGCCACGTCGAGGAAGCCGAATCGCCGTTG
>JABFPC010000098.1:0-11358 GCA_022817565.1 Chromoteleia sp. ZL-2020
TTTTTCTAAACAGAATTCAATGTTTTATTAAATTTAAATCGCGATAACTTCGGTCAGTATCGACTGAAATGTATAAAATTTGTTTTAATTTGTTCACAATACGCTAGCGGTAAAGAATAGATAAAGAAAAATTATAAAAAAAATGAATTTGTTTATAAAATTTAACCTGCATAAATAATAACATTTTTCAAGCTTCCCGCGAAGAAAGTGTGTGACGAAAGTTTTCATTCAAGAAACTTGTTTTGTGTTTTTGAATATGGTATAAATACAGAAGAAAATAACGAATTAAGTTCAACTGAGATATTTTATGACATCTTTTACAAAACATCGAAATGTAAAATTGAAGGTATTAAAAATGATACATAAACATTTTAATTTTATTTTTTTGTACCATGAAACTATTTGTATTTAAAATATCTTTATTTATGGGAATATACACTAAACTTATTTTAATGTAACTTCTTTCTTAAACATAATTTAAATAAATATATATTCTCATCTTGTATATATTTTATAAATATTGTGTAACTTAGATAAATATAACAATTTATTCACAGAATGAAACACCTAATAAAAGGAAGCGTGAGCCGACATATTCACCAACAGATGATGAACTTGGTGGCATTTACAATTTCCACAAGGACATCGGTCAACCAAAGGCAAAAGTTTCAAAATCCCAGCAGTGCTCTAACTGTTTGTCATCAAAAACAACGTCATACGTAATGTCAAGTCTTTCGTCCTCAACAACACGTGAAAATGCAAGCGGTGTATCATGTTTGCCAGCCACAACGAAATCTTCAGCGAAAAGTACGCTTTCATCTAAAAAGTACGAAGACACCATGCAAATAACCAAAGAAATGATGAAAACAAATAAACGTATAGAAGCTAAATTGACGGATATAAATAATGGTATATCGTTAATAAACGAGCGTTTACAAAATTTTATGGACTTTTTAACATCGCCTGTAGATAAAATTTAAGCTATATTAGATGTGTTGCGTACCTTTGAAGTGTGTCGTTAAATTATTTTAAGTTATGCGTTTATTTTTGTCACACCAAAGCATTTAATATTATAAATATGTTATTTATATATATATATATATATATGTAATTTATCATCGAAAAGACTGAATGCATAGAAGTTACTAAAGTTACTTGATATTATAATCAATACTAATAATAAATGTTACGTTTGTACATGAAAATTTTATAATAAATATTATATTTTGATTATGTTTTCTTGTTTTAATACATGGTTATATACATAAAACTAAGTTTTTTCAATTTATTTTTTAAGCATTAAAAAGATATCTATTCTTGTACTAGCGATGCACAGCAGAATGTACCGCAGAGATACCACATTCGTTTTGTCTTCTTTAATGTTGTTTATTGATGTTTCTCTAATAATCGTGCATTTTGAATGCAAATTTGAATACTTCTCTGATTTATTTTAATATATAGATTTACTTTAGATATTTTTTTCGAAAATTATTATCTTCTTATGTAATTAAGTACAAATATTCCATTTATTTATAATAACTCAGAAGAATTATAAATTAAGTTTAAACCTTAGTTATCATCACACTTTTCTAAAGTTTCAAATTTGTCACACTGGGTACCATGGACCCTGATTAATTTTTAGACAGCGATATTATAACAAGAAAATGTTAGAATATATTTAAACTTTGTAAAACATTTTATTGATTAAAAGAATTTTGAACATTAAAACTCACAAAATTAAGTTACAATGAAATGTTAAGCATTTCGTCCACCTCTGTCGCACAGTTTAATGTATTTTTAAACAACAAAATTGTTAAAATCCAAATTTTTAAAATCAAAAAGGGCTCTGCTATGATCTTGGGCTCTCATGGGAGAGTCTTACTAAATAAAAGCATATTTTATAACAAATTGTGGAAAATTTGATTAAATACGCGTTTCTATGTCTGTAAAAAAATTACAGGTTCTAAAAAATCTGCTATAATTTATTATTAAATATACTTTTATTTAGTAAGTAAGATCCTCCCATGGGGGATTCCAGGAGCAAAGCAGAGCCTCTGCTTAAAAATTTATATTTTAACAATTTTTTTGTTCAAAATGCACTAAACTGTGCAATAGAGATGGATAAAACACTTGATATTCCACCTTCATATGATAATTGAGATGTATTGCACGTATGATAATTTTCTTAGATGCATATACAATATTGTGATAATTTGTTTCATAAATTTAATAATATTTAATATTAATAATATCATAAAGTTATTAATTAATGTAACATCTTACCGTAATAATTATTTTGCGGAATAACTTATTTATCTACAATTCATTTCAGTATCTATTGATACATTTATTATTAATTTAAAAATCAACATTACTTCTTACTCAGTGTTTGAAAAATGTATAATAAATAGTTTCTAATTGTATGAAACGATTAATTCATAAATTACAATTATTCCCAAACTTAATTCATTTCCAGTTAATGTTAATTGTGACTAATCGTTTCCATTTGTTTTTTCGAACTTTAAGAGCTTTTCGGACACTGAGTAGATTTGACCTTATGTAAAATATTAACAGTTGCTCTTAAGGTTGTATAATATGATGTAGTATATTCAGAAAAATTCATTTGATTATAAATTATAGATAGATAAATAAACAGTTTGTATGAAGCAAAAGTAAATTTTGCCAAGAAACAAGCTATTGCAATTATTTTCTTACATATGCGTTGATAGCATTCCGATTTAAATACTGATCCTTATCAGGTCAAGTATATATCAAATTTTTTACTGTTACAAATTAAGTCCTTCATTAAAAATTCATTTACATTTCGTTACAACTTCAATTATAGTTTTTGAACTGACGAGGATCGGTATTTAAATCGTAAAGTTGTAAATACATAATAATATATAATAAATGTGCTGAAGAATAGTTGAAATGGTCTTGATAAATTTCCCTTCTGTTACGCATATAGGTATTGATTTATTTAAAATTTTGATTTATTTATTTACAGAAATAAATAAAAGTTAATAAAATAAATAAATGACAAGGTTATAGTGTAACGGATGGTTAGTATTAAATAAACAATATTTGTTAGCTATAAACTTTAATAACTTCATGGTACAAAGCAGTAGGTTTCGATTACAAACTGCCTTCTTCTAAGACCTTCTTCATGGACATCATTCTCATATATGGGTTCGTACTCATCATCTTCGTTTTCGTTATCATTATCAAAATTGCAATTATGATTATTGACAATAACTAATCTTTCCGTAATACACATATTGTGAAATACAGACGCAACGGTAATTATTTTACCTACAAACTGCGGATTATATCGCATTTGATTATCTTCTGAAATACACCGGAAACGATTTTTTAAAAGACCAATGCATCGTTCTACACAACTTCTGGCGCGACAATGCAGTTGTGTATATACATATTCCGGTGTACCCAGTTCGGCATTTCTAATCGGTGTTAGTAGCCACGCTTGCAAGGGATATCCTGAATCCCCAAGAATCATGTATGGACTTCCAGCTTCGTACTGTCGCCTTAATTCATTGTGGACCAGTGAGTTTCGCCATATAAAGGCATCGTGTGCAGATCCACCAAAACGTGGGTTTATGGACAAAATTCTTAATGAATAATCACACACCTGACAAGAAATGTACACATGTAAATTCAAGAAATTGGAGCAATTTAAAAAATTTATGTGATATCAGTTTATAAAATAGATTGATTCGATTAGATATTCACAATTAATACAACAACGAAGTTAGTTTATAACATACAATTTGAATATTCTTCGAGTGGTTTCCCTTACGATCAACATAATTATGTTCCTCATTAACGGGAGCTAAAATGTTTACTAGTGTTCCATCTACAGCTCCAAAGATGTGCGGAATCCCAGTTAATCGAAGAAATGGCTGCGATAATTCTTTCTTTTCAGCGTCAGTATTTGGAAAGATAATCCATCTCTCAGCCAAAGTCCTATGTTATAAAACAGTCATATTAGTTATACGATTATATTAATTCTATTAGGTTTATCTTAGTTACACCAAGTTACAGTTCCTTTGTTACAATATTTATTCAATTCATCAAAATAGGAATCCAACTGCATGTAGCTTACATATATATCAAGACATTTTATATTACTATAATTTCTATTCTTATAAATGGTGAAATGGCCAAACATAAATTTTTAATTTTACCTGTATATTGCATCTGTTACTTCATGTAAAATTCTCGACATCATTATCTGAGATATTGAAAGATAAAATATGGATCCCAATACTCTTTGGTAATTTCCTGTTGCATAGTAAGATAATGTCGCCAAAATTTTTATTTCTATAGGAATACTATCACATTTGCTTGGTGGTAGCAATATTTCCTTCAATTCCTCTAATACATATCGAAATAAGAACTTATTTAGACGAAACTCGCTTATAAACTTTCGGTTGGGAAAATGTAGAGGATTTGTGATGTCACGTAGAGTTCTTGAAAGTACTCGCAGTTGTCGATAAGATTCCATTTCGTTTGCTTCTGCATATTCTTCCTGTTGTTGTTGTTGTTGTTGTTGTTGTTGTTGTTGTTCTTCTTCTTCTTCTTCCTCCTCTTCAATTCTCCTCTGATTTTCAATCGTTAATATTGTAGGCAACATCTGTAAGTAACACATATTTTATGTACATAAATACATTGCACATATTTTTATACAAAGAATAACTTGTATATTCAGTCTAAATTATCATGAAATTTGTAATATTTTAATCTCATTTTTACATTCAATTATAATTTATTTATTGACTATTTACTTATTTATTTATTTATTTACAAAAAGAAACCTACATTTGTTGAAAAATTTTCGCAAAAAATAAAAGGGGTATACCAGATTTATTTAAACATTGATATATTATTTAATACGTACATTTGACATTTATAATGTTAATTGTAATTCAACTTCGTTATTATAATCATATTATGTAAAATGAAATACATTTTAATACAAATCATAATAATATATATCATTCTTATAATATTTTAAATAATATTATTAATAATTACTAAATAGATATTAATTATTAATGTTAATTAATAATAATTAATAATTAATTAATAATAATATTTTATTTATAATAAGCAAGGTTACGTTCGACTTATTTTTCTATTATAAATCATTTATCAATTGTTTTTTTGTTTTATATAACATTTGCAACTAATGTAAATTGATATTGCCTTACAAAATTGTTTATTTTAATTATTTTAAAATGTAATGACACAATGTACTTACTTTTCTCAACCTTTTTTAATTCATTTGAATCGTCGCACTTTTTATTGTTTATACATTAACAATATATACATTGTTTATACTTATTGTACACTCATATACCATAAATATACCATAAATATACCATAAAAATTCAAAAATAACCATTCAAAAAATATTTGGAAACAAAGCTTTAGTTATTTTCATATCTGAAGAAGAACATGAAAATGAAGCGAAAGGCCCGATAACTAGTAAGACTCTTGGTCTCTTGGTAAGCTAAATAGCAGAATCCTGCTCCTGGTTAGTATTTTACGAACGTGTAGGTGAGTGAGTGGTATTGGTTAACATTGGCCGAGTATGAGTTGTAAAAGTTTGACGTATAATATTTGAGGTTAGTTCAGCAAAAAATCACGTAGACACTAAAAATTATCGTAATCTTATTCACCAAATAAGATATTAAAAATCTAAAATAATGATTTATATTGGCATTTTAATGATTAAATTTAGTTTAGGAATCTTAACCCTCGTCATGCAAATGACATTAAAATATGTATTGATTTAACATTGAAATCTTTATAAAGTTTATTTTTCACACATTCAAGTCATTTAATGCATAAATGTAATAATGTATAATTGGAACGTTTATTTTGAAAGTGGTGTAAGTCCAATTTTTGTTGTTAAGTTTATATTATGTTAAATAAAAAGTTTACACTAAATTAATCACTAATTATGTGATATCTCATTTTTAAAAAAAATGGACTTACACCACTTTCAACAGTCCATATAATAGTATTTTTTCTTGATGTTTTTGCTATTAGTATTGGATATGTGTGTGGGTTTTTTTTAATGAATTTATGTACAGTTACTATCAAAGACTCTAATTGAATAAATAGACAATATAATGTGGATGCTTATTGAATAAACTTAACAAAAGAGAAAAAGAAATAGAACGTATGTTTTAAACAATTCTGTTCCAAGGAAACTAAATATAGTTATCTTTTCACATCATTATTGCGTACGCAGTCACATTACATATTACGTACACTCCTGAGCATTGAACTGTAATTCATTGAGTAGTACAATGCAATCTGGTTTATATTCAAAGATCCGACATTAATGAGGTAAGTGTGATAAAAGAGTTGAAATCCAATGAAATTTAAGCTTTACTGTTATTTCTGCGTTATAAGACTTAACCTCGTTCAGAACATTAAGAGGACAATAGTTTTATGACGCAGTAAGTTTTAAATTTCTATAATACTGATACAAGGAACCTGCGAAAATTTTTTGATTTTAATTATTAACTTTTCACGATCGATTATTGCGTTGATTAATTCTAAAAATGTAAATCATTTTCACAATGAATTTTCTATGAACACTTTGAGTCAAAGTTATTAACCAATTTGACTATTGTATTATATTATTTAATATTATCTGGAAATACAAACTGGCGGAACTAATTATTAAAACCTAATTACTTTTTGATCAACAAGATTCATACAAATATATGTTTATTGTATAACTTTGTCATTTAAAGTTGGATTAATTTCTTCTACAAACAATTTATTGTACTACTAATTAATAAGTGAATAATTTTACGATCAAATTGAAAATGTCAATAAACACAAATTCGTATACCATTTTTATGTTTACATTGAAAAATATTGTTTGTTTAAAATAAATGTGTACCAACTCTACAGCATAAAACTAAACATCATTTTGTATATATTTTCAATAATTTTTGTTCATTATTTTTCAGTTTACTGCATATAAAGTTCGTATGTACAATTATATGGGGTCAACGCATTATCCGATATAAGATCCATGCATTACCTATACATTGCCATATGACATTCATACATTTTCTTCCACACGGGTTTTGATATTAACAATAAGATAAAGATAAAGATCCAACACAACCAGCAGTGTTGGATAAAGTACATCGAACGCACATCGGCATCACAAAAATGAAACAACTAGCACGCCAATATGTATATTGAAAATATAATGATAAAGATATAGACCATCTAGTGCGAACATGTACCGCTTGTGCGAATATCAAAGATCACCCAACGAAAGCCCCACTTCACCCCTGGGAAGAACCGGAAGAAAACTGGCAACGTATCCACATCGATTACGCAGGACCACATACTTCTTTCTAGTCGCCATCAATGCTAAATCAAAATGAGCAGACATCGAACCATGCACAGAAGCGCCATCTACAATATCAACAATCGAAATATTAAAGGGACCGGAAAGTAATGTTGTTTCTGCGCATTTAATTTAATGTAAGAAAACGACATTACTTTCCAGTCCTCCTAATACTTCAGGAGATATTTTCAAGTCACGGATTCCCAGAAATCATAGTCTCTGACAACCCTACAATTTTTACCAGCGAGGAATTTAAAAAGTATTGCAATGAAGCAGGTATCATCTGTGAATTCATAGCTCCAGGACATCCAGCCACAAATGGATTAGCAGATAACGCGTACAAGCGCGCTAGTATACAGCAAACAAACAACAGTGGAAACTAGGAACAATAATCAAGAAATTTGGACAGTTACACTATCAAGTGAAATTGGACAACGGATACATTTTTAAACGCCATATCAATCAATTAAGGTCGACAAGAAGTCCACGAATCAAAGAAAGAACACAACAAGAGGCTACAGTAACATCTACACCGGGAACACCGAAGCAAGATCTAAATACAGAAATGGGAGACTGGGTAAATATACCAGTAAACCAACCAAATCAAGAACAAGCACAAACTCCAGAAGACAACAATGAACCAGAAATTATTGACAAAAGAGAACCAGACTAGGTACCATGTCGTTCACAGAGAACCAGGCGAATACGCAGACGTTTTTACGACTACGTCATGGAAACATCGAACATGACACAGTGATATCAAACAAATTCAATACACTATCGAATACACACATATAAATATAAACCAGATCAGAAACACACACCTTATATATAATTAGGGGAGAATTGTTGTACCTAAATACAGAGTGCGTTGTATCGCTCTATGGTTATATCAAGGGACACTATAACTGTCTATAGTGACGTCCCATATATAATACACTATCTATGTAATATGATATACATGTCTTAACTGTTGTTATGAAATAAAGCACACGTTAAATATCAAGTGCAGTGAAATATTATTTATTATTAAAACCAGCATAGTTCCTGATCAATCAACAAATACCTTCCCACGGCCACAACAGTAACACTTATTTGTTAAAGATAATAAAAACATTACAGTTCATGCGTGAAAGTTTGTATACAATTGTGTTTATTGTTATTGTAAATAATGCATTTTACTGAGAATGAAAGGATAACTATTTTTATGATGCGAGGGTTCTGCCATAGAGTAAAATCTTAAGAAGAAGTTGTACATCTATTTAATGATACAAACTCTGATCGTCCACCTATTTCCAAATCTACTATTTATTGGATAGTTAATTGTTTTGAACGAACTGGTTCGATGAAAGATGAACCAATGTCTGGAAGACCGCAAAATGCTACGATTGATTATAAGTCTCCACAGGTTTTGCAAACAGTTGTAGACAATCCTGATGTATCAGTTAGGACAACAGCTCAACAGACTGACTGTAGAATAAGCAAATCGTTTATTCGTATCATTTGGACGGGATATCTTATCATCTATATAAACTACATTTAGTACAGCAACTTCTCGAAGACGACTTCGATCGTAGTATTGAATTCTGCGATGAATTTCATGATAGTAATCAAATTGTTTTTGGTCCCGTTTTTTCCATTAAAATACTTTTGAATTAAATGGATCAGATAATCAGCATAAAATGAGATATAGGGCATCGGCCTATTGTCATCGGACAATCTTTTCTGGATAAGAAACTGTTATACGCAGTATCCACAAAAAGTAAATGATTGAGCCGGGACATTATTGAATTGTATTACTTACTTTTTTTACGGTAATTTATCCAGTTGCAAATTATTTAAATTTTTTAAGAAGCCAAATAATAAATCATTTTGATTTAAAATTTCGTAATTTATTAAACGAAACTGTTCCTAAAAAATGGATTCTGAGAAGAGATACGATTGAATGGTCTCCACGGTCATGCGATCTAACCCTTTTGGACTTTTTATACTGAGGATATTTGAAAAGTTAGGTCAGCTAAACACAGCTTACAGACATAAATGAATTAAACGAAAGAATATTGAATGTTTTAAATGCAATCACACTGGGAATTATAGAATGTTATGGATGAAGTGTACGTTTGGTTCGCATATTATCAAGCGACGTAAACTTATAACTTTGAACATTTAACGGTATAAGTTATTGCGTATATCAAAATGTCTTGTTAAGAGTATAATAATAGAATTTTAATTAGCAATTTGTGCATGTTGGAAGAGGTTCTGGGGAGCAACCGATAAAGATATCTCATGTTCCCGATTGTTATAAATAATTATTGTTTTCAACATTTTTTTCGTATAATGCGTATTTCTCGAGATATTTCGCAGTCTAATATAAGTTAAATGAAACACCCTGTATATTATCATTTTTATTAATTTTATTGTATATATTCAATTTATCGTTTCATATATGGCTTTATTAAACTTTGCTACAAATTTATGATATTTCTTCAGTATTAATTCGATAAAATATTATGAAGTATATAAAAAATACGAATTTTTTTTTATATAAACCTATGTTTTACATTTAACAAAAATAAATTTATTGTGGGAATAATTTCAATAATAAATATCTATCATGAAACTATCTTACTAGCAAAATATTCCTGCAATTTTCTCAGAATATTTTTTTTTACATTTCAAAAAATCTTCCGAAATTATTGAAATATAATGAATATTATTTTTTGGCTGTATATTAAGAAAATACGAATGTGCTACTGAAAAATATTCCTACAATGTTTCTAAAAATATTACTGGATTTTTATATATTCTAAAAATGTTTGATAATGTTATCAATAGCATAATATTAAAAATGTGTTTAATTATAATATGTAGCATGATAAAGCTATCCTTTTAACAAATTAATATACAGTTTTGTACGAATCAATAGATTCCTAACAAATTCTACTTGAAAAATATTCTAAACTAAGTCAATGTTGTATTGAAAATTAATTATAAATTGAAAAGGTATCTATTACTTCCGAAGAAAGCTTACTTCAGTATATCGATTCCCTTCAAACTTGTAATGCATAAATCTTAAAGTAGAAGATAAGTGACACTTGTCTTACAGATTGCCTCTGCAATAAAATGTATTTCAAATTTTTTGTAAGCACAAAATTTGCATTTTAAATCATATATATTGCAAATTTATCACTGCATAGAAATTGAATTACATCCAATAATTTCGGAATTCCAATTTATATTAAGAACGAAATTGATTCATTGCATTTGTTACGTTTAATTCGATAATTCATTATCGATCGAAATTTCTTTGCAAAAATTTGTTCTCCTCTTAAATACATCGTATGAAATTACTTTGCTTCTATTAACCATAGAAAAAATATAAGACACAAATTTATATGAATTAAACGATTGATCAGAGAATAGATTTCTTTTTAAATAAGCATTAAAGAAGTTATATGATATTTTATCCTTGTATGATACATTTTAGATGTAATAATTACTTCAATTTTCAACTATAAATCCGAAAAGATATGATACGATATCGAAAACAGATATAAATAAAATGAAAATATCATTGGGTTTAGTCAGCATTTTAGGTGCTGCTTATATCGTTACATGTTTGCAATTTAGATACATTCTATTTCTGACAACAATTTTTTTATTTAAATCATAACCAGAAATTTTCTTTTTAATTATTGTTTTTGAGAGTACATTAACAATTTTCTTTAATTAAATATTATAATAATATCATACAGTAAAAACATTTGAATCAATAATGAAGTTGTTAACGTTGTATTAGTCTTGTCAAATTTACTTAATATATCATTGTATATCATCATCAGTGTATAATGGCGATGATAACGATAACAACGATTATGATGATGATGATGATGATAACGATGATGACTATGACGATAATGATGATGTCGTTGTTTCTGTTGTTGTTGTTTTTT
>JABFPC010000099.1:0-11347 GCA_022817565.1 Chromoteleia sp. ZL-2020
GCAGTCATTTAAATTTACTAGTTATTAGAACAAAAATTATATACTGATCCCCGATTATCGACCGCAAGTTTCAATTTCACGACAAAAAGTAATACTGCAAAAGCTAATATTAATTATAAATTTATATATTGTTTTATTTTTAAAGAAATCTTGGGTTTAAAGATTTAATAAAAAATTAGATAATCACTATATGACGTTATAACAGATCTCATTTCTACATTGATTTACACTTATTAAAAAAAGTCTAATGAATAAGATATCGAAACGTGAAAATGCGATTCCTAGATGACGTCAAAGTTTGGTATTATTCAGTTAAAAGTCACGTTTAATTTTGGAAGAATGGAAAGAGGGCGGGAAAGCAGACAAACAACTCTTTATTTTGTTTAGGTTTTATTTTCAAATAAAAAGCTTTAGCTCGTGAAGAAAAAATATAATTACAATGATATTCAGTAAAATTGTAATATCTTGAATTTGGATAAAAATTTCTCAACGAGTTTATTTAAATGCAATTATGCGAACCCAAGCGAGAAAAAATTCTGGAAAAGATGTAATAATAATCTGTAAATTATTTGGGAAACAGTTTTGTAACAATCCGTTATACCTTTGGTAGCATAGTCTGAATAAATCCATATATGTTAAAAACTTTTTCTTCTACACGTACACCGGACTTCTTTGTCGGAAGTAATTAAAATTCTCTGTCAGTCGTTATCCAGATTACATTTTTTACGAAATAAAATGTTTTAAAATTATATAAGTTTTTAGTATTCGATTTAAGCATCGAGTGTGTATTTATTAGTTTTTATATGCACCATTTCAGAATCATTTTAATTGTGTAGACTGCTTTCTACGCATTTTGTATGTTTACTATTATTAAAATAAACAACTTACTTGACATTTTAATAACTCCAAAAATTAATTTATTTATAAAAAGAAAAAGAATACAATATATGTGTGTGTGTAAATGATTATGAAGTACTTATTTTGAAGTAAACCAAATTGTAATTTAGAGAACTTCTCCCCTCGCCCCGTATGAAAGTTTAGTTAAATCATAAGAAATAAGCGCACTCTGAGTGTGCGTCCTCTAAATAATGATTTCTAGTTATTATATATATGTATTTCTTTTAAAAATTTTAATTTTGACGAAGATCAAAATAAATTTTAAATTTCAATTATTGTAATAAAAATAACAGGTCTGAAATAATAATGCATTCTACAATAAATCGTTATTTTCATAATTAAAAAAAAAAAACAACTTATACATGCCACTAAGCTTTTGTTATTAATTTAAGCATTAAGTGTATCCTTGTGAGTTTTTATAAGCCATCGTTCACAGAAAAATGTATTTCAGCAGTACTATCAATATCGCAATTCATTTTATAGTCGTCAATTAATCGATGATGTGTAATTAGATTATGTTTTTCCGAATTTAACTTTCAATCGTGTTTCTTTGTTCCAATTTTTAAAACTCTATTAGTTTCTTCAAGATAACATTTTATATATAAATTTGACATTAACTGATTTAAAATATTTCACTAAATTTTCCGTTACTTGACGTGGTAAAATAAAGTCATTAGCTATTAATGGTGATTTGTTGTAAACTGCATTAGATGATACGGCAAATAATGGATTATTATTTCAGATATATTATTTTTTTATTACAATAATTGAAATTCAAAAATTTATTTTTATTCTCGCAAAAATTACACATTTTTAGAAAGAAATGTAAGTTTAATGTCTAATTTTAAATTTAAAATAAAAGTAATTTTACGACACCAGTATTGAGCAAGTAACATTGTTTTTTGAAAAAATAGAGTTGTACCCAGATTTTCAAAATTTATTTTCTCGTAAGAATTTAAAAATTAATTTGCATAAGCAAACATAAATATAAAAACAGTAATCCCCCCTATAACACGGTACTCTTATAACGCGTTTTCGTATTACGCAATTTCATGTTCCTCGAATAATACGTGTTTTGCCCCATATAACGCGGGGATTTCCCACGTTATATTTCTGTACTGTGAAATTTCTAATGATTTGTACACCCACCACGGATGAATCGTGACCCCCTAGGTTGCTAGTTTGAAAGATTTAAGTTTTTGCAATTATGTAATTTATTTGAAATTAACTGTTTTTTAGTTACATATGTATAAGTTTTTTATTTAAAATGTTCTTAGTTTGATTTTAATAAAACGCACATATTTCGTAAATAACATAGTTTTTCCTTAATATTCGATTTAATCCCCCCTTTAACGAGAAAAGTTAAACGTGAATCATTTGTACGTAACGCGTTATATGGGGTCATACGAGCGCGTTATACGAGAATGCTCGTACAACGCGTTTTCCTATAACGCGGAACGAATTTACCGTTTTATAGGGGCGGGGGTTACTGTATAAATATAATCATCTACATATTTATTCGATTTATATGACAAAATGAATCAATACCATTAAAAATTAAATAAAAAAGTGTTACTCCGAATTATAATTTTTTTTTTTAATTTTATGTCAATTTCTAATAAGAACTGAAGATTATTATTATATGTTCTCTTAATAAAAAAAAATTGTAAACAATATTCTTCAACAGAAACATATGAGTTCCATTAACGTAACAGCTTTAACTACCTTCTCTAATAAATGAATTTACCTCTATTTAATACAATTCTACTAGATCTAATAAACAATGAAGCACAGCATTATCCTGTAATGGATTGCAATGTCGTGGCTAACCCAGATTTAGTCGATTATTCGTGAGATTAGGTGTATCTGTATCGATATATGAGTGTACCTTCTAAAGAATTGTTTTAATGGAGATACTATACACATATTTAGATCACTCGATTCGAATTTATCACGAAAACATGTATAATAAAATATTTTTCATTCATTCAAATTCTTTCCTCGTTGGAATGTAAAATTAAAATTACATTAAAAATATCTTTAATAATATTAAATAAAAATAACTGTACAAATAATTTCACTAACTGAAATATAAATTCAAAAATGACATGATTATTATTTTTAATAGATCTCATAAATTCAATTCATTGGTCATTATATTTAATTATAACACTTTAATATAATAGAATAATTTACACGTTTCGTGAATAATCAGGTTAAATTTTCTTTCACAGGACAAGGTCAAAATCAAAGTAAAAAGAAGACGACATTCTCGCGACTTTTGCGCGGTTTAAAGACTCACAGAAAGGAGAAACAAGGACAGCAAATACAAGATTCTCCAAGGCATGGGCGAACCAGGATGGGAGTTCCACAGAGAGTAAGTTTTTAATATATTTAATGTCGCTTCGTTACTATAAAAATAAATTATTAGGAGGAGATGATGAATAACTTTTAATTAGAATACAAAATTTAACGTTCAAATATATTTTAGTACTAGTAGATGTTTGACTGAATTATTTAGAAGTCTAATAAAATTAGCTACATTAACTATTATTCAGAAAAATATCTGTTTTCATCTTATTGACATTTATTTGACCAAACAGTGTACGAGAAAATATGTCATATAATTTGATAGTCACTTTACCGTTCATTAGAATTTTAATTATATATTTAATGTACAAATATAAATGTACTAACTATACATGTAACTATCTAAAGAACGATTTGTATAATATTCGATTTTACATAAAAATGCAGTGTGTTATTCATAACAATAATAAATTTACATGTATCATATAATAAAATTAAAAACTTGACGAGGACAGCAATTTTGAGACGATCTGCACATTTACAACGCATTTCAAATATCAGTCAATATATATGGTTAGTGCTTTGTCTGTCACAATAAATTTGACATCAACAAGATAACAATTTCAGTTGCGGATAATTATGTTGCGTAATGTAACCTAAAGCGATATTACCTGTGACTAGCAATATTACCTAAGGTCCATTGCATCATCATTAACTCGTTGCAGCTCTCCCTGACCGATTCAACAGATGTTATATTAAACTTTCTTTCGTTAAATCTGTCCATCAATCCGTTACGTGTAATTGCACGTCGCACGACGCTATTGCCGTCGAAAAAGACGACGTAATATGAAACCAGCGCAAACTACTAAAACGGACACTCGAAGCAGCGGAAGCGGTAATTTCCATTGTCCGCGATTTCAACAGCTTTTATTAGAACCGTCCAGACATCGCAACCAACGGAGAATGGCCAATCGTAATTAGAGATGGGCATCGAGTCCGGATATTTCGGTTTTTGACTATTCCGTATACCCCAAACCCTACCTGTTTCTATGCTGCCAAACCTTTCGATATTTCAATCACGTATATTCAGATTTCGCGTATTTAACAGATGCCCTTTAGCATTCAATATCACCGTTCGACTATTTTTCATGTATTATATTAATTGCGCGCCAAAGTTCATTCAGCAAAAGAACACCCGGATCAAAAATTGTCTTACTGACCATCAAAAAGTTTTGATTATCTTGATCGTTTAATTGTTTTTTTTTACCATTAAGGTTAATCCTTTTTTCCAAACTCTAACAAGGCTTTCTATACGCTTACGCAGAATATTTAGCATTCGTTCGATTTACGAAGATGATTAATTGGACATGAAACATTTTATTTATCTGTAAACTGTGCGCATTTTAAATTCTGATTATTTTTGTTCTGTTTAAATGCATTACGTCCAAAAATTAACCGTGCAATCGTTCTTTCCAAACATAAAATTCATTTCCTTTTCAATAGCGTTTCATTAAACTAATTACGCCTTAATAAAGTTCGTTACAGTTCGTTTATTTTTCTTTCGCGACTCAAATTGTAATGTCATCAATCGTTCGTTCTTTTCGTTTAAATTTATTATGCAAATGAATGGAATAATGCTTCTTGGGAGATCACTTTTATGACCTGTGCATTTAATTTAAGTCTAGTATAAATTTTATTTGTACTAGTTAGAAAAAGGCTTTCGTGACACAAGTTGCAATTAGAGTTGAAGTGTGTAGCAGCGATGACAAAATTAAATTATACTTGAAAAATCAAATTACGCAAAGGTAGCGAATGGTTTTCAGGACACGAGACAGGCTTGTTGCATTTGTTATTAAGGAATACAGAAAATGTAAAAAAATACGCAACATTTATTAAAACGAACAACGTTCGCAAACTTCGCGTTATTCCGAGTTTGTTTTATAATCTAACAAACGATTTCATTAGAGTCAAGTTTTAAATAAAACGGGATATATTTTATTTTTGTTAGTAGGTTGAAATTACTTTAAAACGTATTTTTCGTTGCGAGATGTCATAGTCACAAAACAAATGTCGAGCAATACGAAGAGGGTCACGGGGTTAACATTGGAGAGTATTTCATGCCACTGCTTCATCCCTTAACATTAGCATATAAAGCGAGTGGTCTGTCTTGTTTACACTTGGAAATGCTTTCCTGTCGGATGTTTACGCTTTTTCCAGTAGGACAATAGTTATTTCGTTTCCTTATTTCCTTCATTTTATATTACGCTAGCTGAATTTTCAACTAACAACTAGTGTTAGCAGCCGTATAATTTGTTCTATTAAGAATGTTTTTTAACCAGTAATCTTCTCTTTTAAGTCTAAAAAATGTTGAAATTACTTATGCAAATCTGTTCAAGTAACATATTATGCTTTTACAACTAAACATTTCTGTGCGTTTTAAGAAAGTAGAGATGATTTCTAAATATCAAAATTCCAGTTAGACATTTTATATATCTTTCATAACTATTGATATTACTTACATGCCTATAAATTTATTATTAATGCATTACTTTATAAATTGGCCACAATTACAAAAATTGAGCAAATTACTTGGAAGTAACACGTTGATAACGGTCCAAGTAACATCTATGATAAAACACTTTATTCCTTTACGTTTTATATTAATTCCATTACAAAATAATTGATTACAATTAAAATCTTAAAGTACACAATAATAGTATTTTTATTCGACAATGCTCAATATTTATTATTAGCGTCGAGGATAAAAAAATTCTTTATAGCTTCAATAAACATTTTCAATATTTTATGATTGTGTATCACATAAAAAGTGCAGCATACAACTGGTAAATTAGCTATTAAAATTACGGAATCACTTTTCAGGGCGTCAAATATTGACAAAATTTGAACTTTAATAATTTTGTGCAAAATCGTTATAAGTAGAGTAGACGAATATACAATGTTTTGTAGACGAACGTGTACCTCTTTACAGAAACATTATAATACTTTCCATTTAATGATCTTTCTATGATTAAAATCCTCATCAAAGCTGTTTTTAAAATCCAGCTTCAATTTTTTTAGTTTAATTGTACAATACATAGATTTTCAGAATTTACAGATTTATGTGTTCGTTAAGTTTATGCACATATATTGTTTTATATGAGATATTGCGCGCGCGTGTGTTCATATGCACGCGCGCACACACTTGCAACATGCATAAACGTAAATACATAATCACTCGCGTTAGCACACATAGACGTACATGTATATAAAATTACATTATACACTCATGCACGCACACGCGTACACTCATACGCGTGCTCACGCAAGCGTAACAATTTGCGCGCATACATTTAACAGGAGGAATACAACTGTAATTTCTGAAAATGCATACTTGATTGCAAATAACTATAACTCAGCTAAAAAAAAGTAGCTTAGTTATTGCAAAGCATTTTAATACAAACATTTTGTACGGGATTAAACAAACTTTAACCTTCTAACTGCGGGAGTGGTCGATATTTCGACCAGCAGTCAGGTCGGAGACTCTATGTAACAAATTTATCTATATAACAATATTTATCTGTAAAGTTTGCCTCTAAAAAAAGTCGATTTAAACTGAAAATTTCCCGCATACTAAAGGTTAATTTTCGATAAGAGGAAGTTTAACAAATTCTTTAAATTCCGTACAGGTATTTAAATTTGAAAATTTCTTGTAATGTTTTTTAGCAATCATCATGCAAAAAGCCTTCCATTAGGTAATAATATCCACATTTAAAATTCATTTTGACGCTTTTATGAGGGGGTTTTCACTCTTCGAAATCATTTTTTGTTTCATCTCTCTACAATGACATTTACAAAGTTATTTGAATTCAAAATTTGTCAATTTCTAACTCCCTGGAGAGTGATCTTTTAATGCTGATAGTAGGTTTATTCATTCTGTCATAAAAGCAAACATTAAACAAAAATATATAAATAGATGATTCATTATTAATTATTTAATTTATGTGTGTGCGTCGTTTCATTTGATCAAGTTTAATTAATTTCTAGAAAATTCAAATATATTTGCATATAAAAGAGTTGTGTAACGTATTCGTGTAAATATTACAAAGGTATCAAAATCTTCGTTTCCCTTCATTTATTTGATCTTTTAATTGATATAACATATATGAGAAAAATTGAATTCACATTCTTCTTTACAGAAGTAAATTTTTCAAACATGAAATTTATTACATACTGACATATTTATTCGTTTCTGCAGAAATATTTATACTCAATATGTATTTTGTAATGTGTACGTATAAACTGAGTTGTAAAGCGTTTTTTGAAAAAAACCTAATTACTTGTGAGAAATCTATAAATGTATTGAATCATCGAAATATTCATCGGTATTATCTATCACTTTATACCATCTTTCGGGTAACTTACGAATTCCAGCCGTGAAAAAATTTCATCTTTCGACGCGGGAAAATCGCCGACCGATATTCGTACCTCTAGGTAGAGGTCAGGTTTTTGGTTCTCGCTTGGTCCAGGACCCGCGTTCGTGGGACGATAGCGATGATCCGCACTTGGACACTTTTTTCCGTATTCACGGCAAACTATTTTTCGGTTGGGAGAATAATAAGATATCGAGTTGACGAATTTACTGACTGAATAAAAATGGAAGTGAAGTCTCCTAGGCGCAGTACCTCTTTATATGTGATTTTAAAACAAAGAGTCCTCACGAAAAAAAGACTAAGCAATCTAATAAAAAAGAACATTAAAATGAAAATGAACGAATATTGGAATTTATTTCGAGGCCACAAAAATTCGAGAACACATAAATTTGTAATAATGACATGTTTTGTTAAGTTCTGTTTAATTTAAGTTTAATGTTAAGTGTGGGCTGTTTAATATATGGATTGTTTATTTTGAAAGTGGTGCAAGTCCATTTTTTGTTGTTAAGTTTATATTATGTTAAGTAAATAGTTTACGCTAAATTAATCACAAATGTTTATCACATTATGTGATATGTCATTTTTTTAAAAAAATTGACTTACACCACTTTCAAAATAAACGGTCCATATGTAAGTTTTTTTTCATGTCTATTCGTTTGAGAAATAAAGAGTTGTTATAACGAATAAGGCGCCATAAATTGTAATGTAACGATCATCAGATGTGATCGTCGCATTCGGTAGTCTTGAGATATTCGTTAGAATCATATTTTTCGAAAATCATACGATTATCCGAGGAGATTGTTCTAAAAATATGTTTAGATATGCGACGTAGTCCCATATCGTAACACACGAACCGGTAATTCTAACGCGGTTAGCCTGTTAGGTATTGAAGTTTTAACTAAGTGGTCCGCGAGTGTGAAAAGGTTGCCGACCCCTGGTCTAAACCAAAACTTACACGTACTTTTGGATGCAAATTGTCCGCAAGAACGGAACAAACAGATGCATATGCTTTTGCAGCACTCTTAGCAGAACTCGTAGCGAATCCAGTGGCGCATAAATTCCTTTTCACTTGCCATTTCAATCTCATATTTGGTTATATTTAGAATTCCGCCAAGTCAGTTGTCATTTTTATTAATTCAAAACAAGCGCCATCAAATCTCAAAAGAGTGAGAGAACATTTCAAATTATTTTTATAATGGAAACAATTATGTAGAGATACCGATACGTCTCGTATAGATTAATTATTTTGTTCCATGTCAAAACTATAAGAAAGTAAAAATACAAAGATCTGTAGTAATGTGATGTTGAAATATGGTTTTTGACCTTATCTTTTTTTTATTTCTTGTCAATTTAAATTTAAGTTAAAAGTTTTGATTGTAAAATTGTTGTATCGCAAGATATAATAGCAAACATTGTTCTCTCATGCTTGTTTATTAATAATCATAAACGCAGGGAATAAAAAGTACGTCGTTACAATGTTTACCCGTGTCGAAAATGACAAGAAGCATGATGTCTATCCATGATCAGAAGATGAACTTTTATGAAGGTATATGAACATACTTAGTCAAGAGGAACAAACATGTTGATCTCTGACATATTATACTTCAATTAATTTAATATAAAACTGTATAAAATAGTATTCACATAATTAATTTAAGAGTTTGTTAATTTCATATAAACAATTTTCAATAATTCGAAGTAAGATTAAATAAATTTAAAAAGTGTCATTAAAATAAAAATGTATATTACGATTTATTAATTTTAGCCGTACGTGTAACTTAAAAGTGATTGAAATTTAAAAACATTTCAAGCAGTATCTATATTTATATGAAACAAATATTTACATTAATGAAAACTGGAAGACTACTTAATGTCGTTATTTTAATAAATAAATGCTTAATAAAATAAGGTAAAGTATATGGAAAATATTAAATATAAAAAATTAGCAAATAATATAGGACTTTTAATGCAATACATGTCTGTGCTTGTTTAGAAACAAGTTTCTGGAAGAGATTTATATCATTAATTCAGATGCATAATGTTAATAATTATTTTGAGTGAAATTATAACAATAACAATATAAATTTTAGAGTTTTTCTTAATTCCACTTATAAATTCCTTCAAATATCTAAAATAAATTCTGAATTTGCATGTCTCTAATCTTACTTAGGATATGGCTAACCAGTTTTTTTCCTGGTCCATCAATACTGATTATTACAGAGTGATATTAGTTGAATAAGAATGACCCTATCCTGGACCCATATAACATGTATTTCAATAGCCTTTCAGAGAAGGTACTATTGTGCTTATATACTATTTAGCTACACTGAAATTTGAATCTACTCCTAGTTAACACTAAACGTACCAAGCTAGTTCAAAAGACCCCTTTCAAAATTTACTTTAAAATCCTACATTCATTGTTACATGTAAAAAGTGTAATTAATTGATTATTTTATTTATAAAAATAAAAATATATGTTTCATTATTTTATTAGAAATCAAAAGTTATGCTGCGAATTATTCCTTTAATAAATTAAGAATTTCTTTCTCAAAATAAACGTTTATTTTATAAGGGGTCAGATGACCCCTTATGGTAAGAATAGGTATGTGTAAAGTACCGATACGTTTAGTGTTAAATACTCGTATGTTTGTTAAGTCTATAATAGTTTATTTGAAATTTTAAAAAAATATTCTTGGGTATATACATTGCATTAGTTTAGTTACTACATTAAATTTGTAAGTTATATTAATAATAAATAAATAAATAAAATTTGTTATTAATAATTAATATAAAGAATGAGTCAATCAATTTTTAATCCTCTATAAAATTCCATAATATTATTCACTTTTCGTTTTAAATTAAACTTCTGAAATTAGTTAATGCTAGAATTTTAATTTTTAGTTGTAAGTTTTAATCTATAATTTGTATTCAAGATTTTCTATGCATTGTATTTTATATCAAAGTATAATTTTGTAATAAACTATTAAAAGATATTGTATACAAATTATAAATATTTGAATGTTTAAACAAATCAGTTATTTAACATATTTTAATTATAAGGCCCATTAATATTTCAATAAAGCATAGACATCATCGCTTTGCATTTATACTAATAATTATAAATAAAAATTGTTTTCGTATACAAAATATTAAATTGAAGTAAATAAAATGATAACCGAAGCATTCATATTTACATATTATTAGTTGTGTAATTGAATTTCGTACCATTATACCATAAAATTAACATGTATTTAAAACGCATAATTAAATTGCACACTTAATATATTTATAGATAAAATGCTATTTTCCATTATATTATATAAAAAGATTGATTAATAAATATTGTTAAAAATAAATTTCATTTTTATTTTGTTAATTTTAATAGAATGATTAATTACTTAAGATTTTCATTTAAATAATAAAGAAATTTTATTACATAAATGTCATATCTGTAACCAATTACGTATTGTATACTTCGAAATTTTACTAATTTTACGATTGCTCATATGTAACTACAAATCAGATAGAAAATTTATTTGCACATTCCTCTGGTCTACTTATACACAACGAAAATGCTAATATTTTGACTGCTGTATTTGAATTTTGAATCGTGTTTACATAATTTAATATTGCATTCAATAAACTCGTCCGATATGTACGAACTTTTTGTTGTAAACAGACTATTTTAATTTTCGATTCGTAATATTATT
>JABFPC010000100.1:0-11321 GCA_022817565.1 Chromoteleia sp. ZL-2020
TCCTCCCTCCTCTAGCGCTTCCATTGCTTTTTTCCTTAAGTCATAACTATATGCTGCTGGCACTCAACCTCCTTATCATCGTCTATCCTTATCTTATCACATCCGTACTTCTATGAAAAGAGCTATAAATTGATAAGGCTGCATAAAAAGCTAAATTCCAGCATCAGCTACTTTCATGACACCAATTCCTGCCATCCACTGGATCTATGCTCTTTTTTTCCTGGATCCCAGTGTCAAGCACTGGGATGACATCACTTTTGCTTCAATATTCACACATTAGCGGAGGTAAGCCCATTGCGAAAATCAGTATGTTAAGGCATGATTTTTAATAACCTCAACATCGCTAAATTCAAAAGTTTGGTTGCCTATAATTTGAAATTTCTCATTTCCCTTTCCTGCAACTAGCAGAATCATACCCTCGTTATAGGCAATATCTACGCCTTTCTCTATAGCTTCTCTCCTACCCCCTATCTCCAGTGCATCAGGGCAATGTAGCAAAATATCGTGGCGAATTTTTGCCGGATCTTCATCACGCGGATTATCATCTGTAATTATTACTTTGTCTGCATACATTTGTGCTATTTTGCCCATTTCTGAACGTTTCGTCTGATCGCGATTTCCACCGCATCCAAAAACTAGGACTATTTTCTTGTTGAAATGCCATTTTAAAGACAATAGGGCTTGTTTAAGCGCACTTGGAGTATGAGCGTAATCTACAAATGCAAAAGGTTTCACTTTTTCCATTCTTCCTGCTGGAAAAATGAGTTTATCCACACATATTTCTCTGTAATTCAGTCCAGACAAGGTAACTATACCCATTGCACACAACAGATTATATGCTTGAAATTTTCCTAAAACTGGGAAAAATATATTGTAAATTTGGTTATCAATTTTTACTGTAAGATGTTGACCATTAGGGGTTGGTGTTTGCTCCAATAAAGTAATATCAGAGCCTGTTTTTCCATAGGTGGTAATTTTGTTGCTGCGTTTTTCAGCTATTTTAAGCAATGCGCAGTATTCATCTATATCCGCATTTAAAATCGCTGTTTTTCCTTCTGGTAATACCTCGTAAAATAACCTTTTTTTAGTTTCTAAATATCCACCAAGATTTTTATGGTAATCTAAATGATCTTGCGAGAAATTAGTAAAAGCTGCAGCACTCAACTTTAATCCATGGATTCTGTATTGATCAATTCCATGACTTGATGATTCCAACACTAAGTGTTCTACACTTATACCACGCAATGTTGCGTAAAGGTCATCTGCACCTGGAGTGGTAAGGCTGTTACTATTACCTTTTCTGCCATTATTGATGCATGTTCCAAGTGTTCCAATAGACGCAGCATTGTAGCCAGAGTTTTGCCAGATCTGGCGGCAAAATTCTACTACTGAAGTTTTACCATTTGTACCAGTTACAGCAGCAACATATTTGGGCTGTTTGAATTGATAAAACCTGCTGACTATTTCGCTGTATATTTCTTGAGGGTTTGGGTGTTCAAGCACTGCAAAGCTCGAAGTATCTGTCATTCCAGTGCGTGACACTGGAATCCAGTTTTTATTATACAATTGCCTAGTGTGCTCATTTGCAATTAAATTTTCTGGATCCAAGTAGTCAAGCACTGGGATGACATCTTTCTTGGCCCCTTGTATCACAACGTCTACACAGTTGTGTACGTAACACTGTGATTCAGTAGGAAGGATATGGATTCCAGTATCGCATGTTGCGTATTCTTTACTCCTTTCTGACACACAAACAAAAAGATAACCTTCCTTGACTTTCTTGGGATTACATGTAACACCCTTGATTTCAACATCAAAGTCAACATCAATAATGTTATGCAGTAATTCTCTCAGTTTCATCTGCCAGCTTTGATATTCAAACATGGCAATCTTGCTAGTGCAGCATTTAAATCAGAGATTAAATCTTCAGGATCTTCTAGTCCACAAAATATTCGCACGAAACTTCCACCATAATCTGAATTCATTACAGATCTTGACATAGATCTACGATCTATTGGTAATATCAAACTGTCACACCCTCCCCAAGAAGCACCGATACCAAAAATTTTCATGTGATCAACCATGCAGCTTAGTTCTTCACATGAATACTCTCTACCCAATACTATACTGAATACGCCGCTTGCTCCTTTAAAGTAACTTTTCCATAATTCGTGTTGAGGATGGGAGGGAAGTGCTGGATATAAAACCTTTCTAACTTTTTGCTGTGCTTCTAGCCACTTTGCCACTTCCATTGCTGTGTTTTGGTACTTTTTCATACGTGTGTGCAGTGTTCTTAGTCCCCTATGTGCAAGATAACAGTCGTGCGATTGAATGGTTACTCCATAATTTTTATAGCTCTCATAAAGCAATTTAAAAATTTCACCTTCAGCAATCATAGTCCCCATCAATAAATCTGAGTGACCGGCTAGATACTTTGTTACCGCATATAGTGCAACATCAATTCCATAATCAAGCGGCCTAAATAACAAAGGAGTGGCCCATGAATTGTCACAAACGGTCACAATTTTATGTTCCTTAGCAATTCTTACTATATGCTCTATATTCGAAATCTCAAACGTTACAGAACCAGGAGTCTCGATCATTATCAATGAAGTATTACTCTGAATTAAATCAGTTATATCCTGTGTTGGATCATAAAAAGTTACTTCTATTCCTCTTTTTGGTAGCTCATTTTCTGCAAACCTCCTAAGCCTATAATAACTATTATCTTGAATTAAAACGTGCGAGCCTGCTTTAGTGAAAGTTAGAATAGCAAAAGTAAGTGCAAATAGTCCGGAAGGATAAATAAGCGCTTGTCCACTCCCTTCAATTTCAGCCAGTGCATTTGAAAGATAATGAACAGTGGGAGTACCAACATTACTATAGCTGTAATCTCTTGCAACACCATCGTTGATTACATCGTATATACTTTCTCCATTTGCAGCATTTAAGTAGTCTTTGTAAGTAGGAAATAATATGGTAGAAGAATGATAAACTGGCGGGTTCATGGAACCTTTATAGTCATTAAATTTTCTTCCTGCTTTAACTAATATAGACTCTTCCTTCACATTTTTATTATTTATTTTTTAAATTGTACTCATCTTGCGTATACAAGTGAAGAGAAATTGCATGTATTAGCTCTATCTCACCCTTCAATAACTCATAAATCAACTTGTGTCTTTTTAGAACGCTCATTCCAATAAAGCCGTCAGATATTAATATTAATTTAATGTGCGAAGGTAATGTTGAAGATGAAGCAAAATAATGATCAGCATGCTTTGCTGATTCATCGATAATGTTGACATCAATTACATCTATCGAATCGCGTATCTTTTCTTCTATTGCCTTAATAATGTCCATAATGGTTTCTTTAAGCAACAATATGCTCCTCTTGTCATCCCAGTATCAGCTACTTGGATGACAATCGCAATTACTTATTCTCTTCTTTATTATCTATGTCTTGATAATCAGAATCTACTACTTTTTCCTCTTTATCATTTGGATTCCCTTCTGATGAAAAGCCATTTTCAGCACTATTTTGTTGAGATGCTTGATACATAGCTTCTCCAAGTTTCATAGATAATTGAGAAAGATTAGTAACTTTCTGCTGTATTGAATCAGCGTCATCAATGTTATCAGATTTACTAACTTCTTTTAATTCGTTAACTGCATTTTCAATAGCAGATTTATCTTCTGGTGAAACTTTATCACCATACTCTGTCAGAGACTTTTCTGTAGAATGGACTAAGCTATCCGCTTGATTCTTCACTTCAATGAATTTTTTACGCTTTTCATCTTCTTGCGCTTTTTCTTCAGCTTCTTTTACCATGCGATTTATTTCATCATCAGATAGACCACCTGAAGATTGAATGCGTATTTTTTGCTCTTTTCCAGTAGCTTTATCTTTTGCAGAAACGTGCGCTATTCCATTTGCATCTATGTCGAATGTTACTTCAATTTGTGGCCTTCCGCGCGGAGCAGGAGGTATCCCTTCCAAACTAAACTGGCCAAGTAACTTATTATCAACTGCCAATTTTCTTTCACCCTGATGTACCTTAATTGTAACGGCTGTTTGGTTATCTTCTGCAGTTGAAAACACTTGAGATTTTTTAGTGGGAATAGTAGTATTACGTTCAATAAGTGGAGTGAATACTCCTCCTAGAGTTTCAATACCAAGAGAAAGTGGAGTCACATCAAGTAGTAACACATCTCTTACATCACCTTGAATGATCCCCGCCTGTATTGCAGCTCCAATTGCTACAACTTCATCAGGGTTAACTCCTCTATGTGGATCTTTGCCAAAGAATTCTTTAACTTTCTCTATGACTTTTGGCATACGAGTCATGCCGCCAACAAGAACCACTTCGCCAATTTGACTAGCAGATAAACCAGCATCCTCAAGAGCTTTTTTACAAGGAGCCATAGTTCTTTCGATTAAATCATTCACTAAGTTTTCAAGTTTTGCTCTCGTTAATTTCATATTTAAGTGTTTTGGACCACTTGCATCAGCTGTAATAAACGGTAGATTTATTTCCGTTTCCATTGCACTTGATAATTCAATTTTCGCTTTTTCAGCAGCTTCTTTGATTCTTTGCATAGCCATTGGATCATTTTTCAAATCAATGCCATTACTTTTCTTCAATTCATCTAGTAAATAACTCACTACTCCATTATCAAAGTCTTCACCTCCAAGATGGGTATCACCATTTGTAGCCTTTACTTCAAAAACCCCTTCACCTATTTCAAGTATTGAAACATCAAATGTACCACCACCAAGATCATACACCACTATTGTGTGTCCATGTTTTTTATCAAGACCATAAGCAAGCGCTGCAGCAGTTGGTTCATTTACTATTCTGAGCACATTTAATCCAGCGATTTTTCCTGCATCTTTTGTTGCTTGACGTTGAGAGTCATTGAAGTATGCTGGCACTGTTATCACAGCATCTTTTACTTCCTCTCCAAGATAAGCTTCTGCTGCTTCTTTCATGTTTTGTAGTATAAATGCACCAATTTGACTAGGAGAGTATTCTTTATTATCAGTGGTTTTAATCCATGCGTCACCATTTTTTGCCGCAAACACTTTATACGGCACGTTTAGATTTTTCATTTCAGAATCACCGTATTGACGGCCTATTAATCTCTTAGTAGCAAAAAAGGTATTACTTGCATTGGTGGTTGCTTGCCTTTTTGCTGGAGCACCAATCAATTTTTCTCCTGATGAAGTAAATGCAACTATAGATGGAGTAGTTCTTGCCCCTTCTTTATTCTCTATTACCTTTGTGTCTTTGCCCTGCATTATTGCAACACAAGAATTTGTTGTTCCGAGATCTATACCTATTGCTCTTCCCATAATGAGTACCCCATTGTAAATATTATCTGATATAAGAATATATAAGTATAGGACTCATTAATTACAAGCCCAATTTAGGTTTCTAGTTAGTTATTAGAACTTAAAAGGCGCGAAAGCCACTTAGTCAGCCAAAAATTGCCTCGTAGTTTATTTGAATTATCAGCTTCTTCATTGCTGCTATCCCCAATTTGGTATCCAGAGTTCTGTAATGGCTTATAATCGTTTAAATCAACATCATCTCCTTGTTTTAAAACAAATGCATTTACATCTAAACTGTTATCAATATTAACGTTCAATGTAATATTAAACTCTTTTTCGATTGTAGAAACTGTATTGCGTTTGTTATTAAAAATGTACGCTATAACTGCACTGTGTGCTACTAAATCAAAAGACTTATTTCGATTCTTGTTAGCAATATGTTGTAAATCCCTTAGTATTGATGAAACAATTACTTCGTTTGATTTTATTCTTCCAGTGCCTTTGCAGTGTAAACATTCTATAGTATTAATTTCTTGTATGTTTGGTTTAATTCTTTGTCTTGAAAATACCATTAAACCAAAGTCATTTATGTAGCTAAATTGAACTTTAGCTTTATCATCTTTAAACGCTTGCTTTATAGCAGACTCAACAGCTCTGCAATACTGATATTTCAACATATCAATAAAATCGACTACTATTAATCCTGATAGGCCCCTAAGATTCACCTGTCTTGATATTTCAGGTACTGCTTCCATGTTGGTTCTATAAGCTGTTTCTTCTATGCTATCTTCTCCTGTCATCTTTCCTGAATTCACGTCTATCGAAACAAACGCCTCAGTTAAAGTTATTATCAAAGACCCACCAGATGGCAATTCTACTCTATTGCTATATAACTCAGAAATTTGATCTTCGATTCCGTAGTAAGTAAAGATCGGAGCATAACCTCTATACAATCTATAGCGCAACTTACTACCTTTTAGTGCATTGTTAGCATATTGCCTAACTGCTTCAAAAGCTTCCTTTCCAGACACTATAACTTCTATACCATCGCTACAAAAATCACGAACAGATCTCATAATTACATCTGCTTCATTGTAAATTAATGATGGAGCGTTTACAGAGAGGGCATTTTTTTGAATGCTCTGCCATAATGAGGATAAGTAATTGTAATCCTGCTCAATTTCTTTCTTATTTTTTCCTGAACCAACAGTTCTTACTATTAAACCTGATCTTTTTTGCAAGTTTATTGAACTCAGTATCTCCTTTAACTGCTTTCTGACATTAGCATCTTCAATTCTGCGAGACACTCCACCTTTACTCATGGAATTTGGCATGAAAACACAGTATCTACCCACTAAAGTTATGTATGTTGTAAATGAAGCTCCTTTATTGCCTCGTTCCTCTTTAGTTAGCTGAACCAATACTTTTTGATTTACTGAAATAACATCTTGTAATTTGTATTTTTTATATAAATGTACCTCTCTTACAAAACCACTACCTGACTCGTTAACATTCTTACTAGCTGCAGAATCTGAAGAGACATTTGCTATGGTATCGTTCCCTTTTTCTGTATAATCGTCATTTGAGTAGCTCTCAAAGATAGTTTCCTTTTCTTTTTCTGGAATATTGAAGTAATCTAGAGATATCTCGGAAAAAGACAAAAAACCTTGCTTATTTTTTCCATATTCGATAAATACGGCTTGCAAAGAAGGCTCTATACGCTTTATATAAGCAACGTATATATTACCTCTTAATTGTTTTTTTTCCTTGAATTCTTGTTCAAATTCTACAACCTTATTATTAACTGACAAGGCAACTCTTACCTCATTAGAACAGGTGGAATTTTCTATCAATAATAACTTTTTACCAGTATTTGCCACTTATTTACCGTTTGCTTTTCATTCTGAAGTTAACTTCATGCTACTTAATGCACCGTTGATTGTCAAGAATTTTACGATCTGCATTATTCGGTTGACTTTTAGTGTTTTGCGTAATAAACTCGCATAGAATTTATTATATCATTATAAGTATGGCGAAAAAAAATGCTTCTTTGCTCGTTAAGTTAGTTAGCACTGCAATCAAGACAACAAAAACTGGTGAAGAAAAATCAACAGGTTATTTTTATGTAAAAAAGCGTAATCCAAAAAAGCTCACCAAAAAACTGGAGTTTAGGAAGTATGACCCAGTAGTCAGAAGGCATGTGTTATTTAAAGAAGAAAAACTAAAGTAATTTTTTTATAAGGGATTTTATTATTATGCAAAATTTACAATTAAGTTATCCTATAATAGTAGAGTTGGGGGATGTAAAAGATACAAAACTGAAATTAATAAAGATCATTACACAATTAATAAGTAAGAAGTACACAACACAGAAAAAAGCAGCAAACGCTCTAAAGATTGATCAACCTAAAGTATCTCAAATCAATAGGTCAAAAATCGAAGGGTTTTCCTTAGAATACTTGCTTAACTTATTGATTGTATTGGGCCAAGACATAAATGTAAGAATAAAGCATAATTCTAAACCTGCATAATATGTAAAGGACAAATAAATGCAGAACAATAAAACAGTAAGCTAAAAGGGAACTTATTACTCAACAAAACAAGACTTAAAATTTTGTGCAATGCTATTGATTATAGCTAGATATGCATCTTTTCCAGGCTCTATGTCTGATCCAATAGGATCAAGGACTACCATTTTTGCGTCATTAGAAAGAGCATTAGGCTTTATGCTATCTTCTTGTGAATAAGCAAATATACATTTAACGTTTTCTTCCTTCATTATCTTTTTTAGCTTCGTTACACTCCTCATACCTATGTAAGAATCCTCTTCTATGGAAAGAATGGCACTTGGGTAATTTAAACCAAAATATTTTTCAAAATATTGATAAGCATCGTGAGTGACGATATATTTTTGATTTTTAAAATCATTCAGTTCTTTCATGATTTCTTTTACTTCTTGGTCTATTTTTTTTATAGCTTTCATTGCATTAGAGTTGTATCGGTAGGAATTTTCTTTATCTATGTTAGACAATGTTGCACTTACAGAAAGTATCATGCTCTTTGCATTTTCGGGACTTAGCCAAATGTGTAAATCTTTTTCATCTTGAATGTGAGTGATTTTTCTAGAAAATGAATGTGGCCGAGTAGGAAGTAGGTTGATTGCCTTTGACAATTGCACTAGTTCTTTATTATTTTTGGCGAAAGTTTGAACAAACGTCTCTAAGTTATCGTCAACATAAAATATAACGTCACTTGATTCTAAATTACTCGCATCAGATGGCTTTAATATATAATTATGCGCAGATGTTGCATAGCCAAGCAATTCCGGTTCTAAAATCCCTTCTGTAACAGAAGCTACAAGTGAGTGGATAGGTTTGATTGTAGCTACAACTTTTAAATTGGATGAAAAGGCGATATTATAGTATAGTGTAAATGAAAGTAATAAAAAAAAAGTCAGTAAATGTCTCATATAAACGTTGAGAAGAAGTTAAATTTTGTCAATAAATTGAATAATGTCAATAATCGTGTTCTAAAAATAGAAAATCTTGCTTTCACATATGATGGTAAAAGAATCCTTGACAATATCAATATGTTCATGGAAAGAGGAGACGTAATTACAATACTTGGTCCAAATGGTGGAGGTAAAACCTCTTTAGTGAAAGCAATTGCTGGCATAAATAAAAGCTGTACCGGTAATATCGTATTTGCTGACAACATAAAAATTGGCTATATGCCGCAAAATTTTAGTATTAATAATTTGATGCCAATAACAGTTGAATATTTCCTTTTAAATAGCTCCTTGAAAAGACTAAAGAAAAATCAATCCATTATTACAGAAGCGATAGAGTTGGTTGGTATCGGTAACATTTTGAAGAATCAAGTGTTAGAAATTTCTGCAGGGCAAACACAATTATTGCTACTTGCACGTTGTTTAATTGCAGAGCCTGACTTGATCATTCTAGATGAACCAGTTAGTGCAATGGATATTAACGCGCGGGCTAAATTTTATGATATTATAAATAAAATAGCAAAAAAACGATTGGTATCGATTCTTATGACTTCTCATGATCTTAACTCTGCTCTACCATCCTCAGATTACGTAATTTGTATAAATAATACTATCTATTGCCAAGGCAAGCCTGATGAGATTATGAAAAATAGAACCCTAAATGAAGTATTTAGCAGTTACGCAGCGAAATGATTCAAAATATTTTGCGTCTTCTGCACATAACTACGGTGCTGACGCGTTACAATATATTACCTTATTTACTTCCACCATCAAAAAAATCAATAAATAAAATACAAGGCCACAAGCTAAAGTGTGCTCTTGAAAAATTAGGTCCGGTGTTCATTAAGTTTGGGCAGTCTACCTCATCACGTACTGATGTTTTAAATGAGGATATAACAAATAACTTGTTATTGATATGTGATAGATTGCCATCATTTTCACATAAAATAGCAGTTAAAACTATAGAAAGTGAGTTTAATTGTAAATTGAGCGACATTTTTTCAAGCTTTTCTGAAAAGCCAATTGCAGCAGCATCGATTTCTCAGGTGCATAGAGCGGTTACAACTGAGGGTAAGGAAGTTGCTGTGAAGGTTTTAAGGCCAAATATTGAGAAAACATTCTCAAGGGATATAAAAATGCTTTCTTGGCTTGCAGAAATTGCAGAAAAATTTAGCGAACAATCAAAAAGGCTGAGGCCAATTGAATTAGTCAAAACTTTTGCTGAAATTTGCCGATTAGAGTTAGATCTACGTTTTGAAGCTGCTCACTCTTCGGAACTAAAGGAAAACACAAAAAATGACAGAGGTTTTTATGTACCTGAAATAGATTGGAATAGAACTGCAAAAAAGGTTTTAACATTAGAATGGATAGAAGCAACGCCAATATACGAAGTTGAAAAACTGAATAATCATAAGCAAATAGCTATCAATCTTATAGAATCGTTTTGTAATCAGGTATACAGGGATTGTTTTTTTCATGCTGATATGCATCCTGGAAATCTAATGGTTGATAGTAATAACAATATTATTGCTCTGGATTGTGGAATCATGGGTAGAATAGATCGTGAGACATGCTATTACGTTATAGAGATACTCAAAGGCTTTTTAAATCGGGATTATGATCACGTTGCAAAAATGCACTTTAAAGCTGGTTATGTTTCATCACAGCATAGAAATTTTGTCACAGCTTGCAGGGCAATAGGTGAACCCATTATTGGGCAGCCTATACAGAAGATTTCATTTGCTAGTTTACTTGCTCAGCTATTAAAAATAACTGGTGATTTTGATATGAAAGTTCAAACACAATTGTTATTGCTGCAGAAAACTATGATTTTACTGGAAGGGACATGTAGAAAGATCTACCCAGAAATCAATATGTGGAAAGTAGTTGAAGCGTGGATAAGCAGTCAACATGAAAGTAAAATAGGGTATAGGGAAAAAATTAGAAGTTCTTATCCTGTAAAAACAATCCAAGGGATATTTAGCCTTATAGAAAAATTAAACCTAATAGCTGATAAAAAATTAGAAAACATCCAAATTAAAAATAAATCAAATGGAAAAGTCTATTTTTTACTGTGGTCTGTAATTATAATTCTAATCGTTAAATTTTTAATTTCTTAAACTATGGGAAAAAACTGCGTCAAACCCAATTTTTATTCAACTTAATTTTTAATCTGCAGGAGTCGAGTTGAGAATATCCAATTTTCCACTTTCTTTATGTATCTGTTTAGCAGAGTGGCAAAATAAGGTAGACGAGAAAAGACAACTATAGGAACAAATGGGTGTCATGCCAGTGCGTGACACTGGCCTCTTGTTTCAATGTTAAACAAAATACCATAGAATTCAAAAAGACAATTCCTAGGCTCTGTGGACAAAAAATATGAAAAGAGAGGAAAAGATGGTAGTTTAGCCTAATAGGTAAAAAATGGAGAAACTACCATATGCAATATTACATCAAAGAGGAAAATTGGAAACAAATTTT
>JABFPC010000101.1:0-11311 GCA_022817565.1 Chromoteleia sp. ZL-2020
TTTTTATCATTTTTCAAGAATAACAAAAATTTATTTAATCCTAAAGCCAATGGTTCAAACTACAAAACGGATACAAATATGTATGTACTTACAAAATTTACAAAATGTTCTTGGAAATACTTTCGGTCGAGTGAAGTGGATCGTACGAAGCAAAGAAAATCATTATTGTTACGATTTCGACGTTTCAAAGCGGGGCAAATGGGGATGATTAATTTTTTATATTGTTTATCTTAAGTACAAGTTGAATTCTCAAATTGTGTTCCAATTAAAAATCAACCGAAGAAGAAATGTTCTATCGCAATATTATTTAAAGTATATTATGTATATAAAGTATATACATTTTCTGTAGATTTCTAAGACTGTGAATAAGTGAAAGAAAAATATAATACAATACCAGTGTATGCTAACTTATCTTCCGCCAACTCTCTTGAAGACATTGCTAATTTATTCTTAATTCGTTTATACTACAAATACAACTCACATTGGATATTCAAATTTAGAGCAAAGGACCGATGCGAGTATTGATATTGAACTTTCTGAACTGTTAAGCAATTTGTAATTTGAACTTAAATTCTGGCCCAGATTCTAATTCAGTATTTGACTTTCTCCTTCATATCTGTCGGTTTGGCATGTCTAAACTCCTATGACATTATCTTGAATCTGGTGTTTTTCCCGCCTAGATTGTTCAAAATTTATAAAATTAAACCAGCTTACAAATCTAGAGCCACGGATTATATATATATATATATATATTACATTACGAAATTATCGGGCCACAGCTTTAATTAATTCGCTGCTTGAGTTATTCGATTATATTTTTTTTTATTTAAAATCGATTAATTGATATTTGAAATCGGGCATAAAAGCAGAACAACGTTGTATCCTGCCTGGTAAATGTATGAAAAGCTGTTATAATTCTTATTGTTATCATGATCTTATTTTCTTGAATAACTTCCTGTATTCTCATCTCCTTAAGAATGAGCAAGCTGATTCAGTCTATACACATTTCGCTACGGTATTTTATCCTGTTAATAACAGAGTTTAATTTATAAAGTTTCCGCCAATGTTATAATTTTCTAAATAGCTCTGGTAATTAATATCTGTTAATACTTGATCTGCACATATGACCACTTTATTTTTTTAAAATTGTAACAACATTTGGAACATTTTTTGAACGCACGAATTATATTTAAATATCTACAAAATTGAATGAAATATTTCAAAATTACTCTAATATTTTATATTACTATATTAAGAAATAATTCAGTACGTTTTGTTTTAAATTTAAAAATTTTACAATTGTAAACAATTTTACAAATCTGTTTTCAAAATTTGAACATTGATCAGTTATGATCGTTCACGATAATTATGTTATTCTTCTTTTCCTTAAAAATTGTTCAAAATTTTTAACACATGTTTTATCAATTGGATTAAATCGTAATCAATCGTATTTATGTAATAATGTAAAAAAGGTATCTATTCGATATACATTTTTTATGTCTTTCTTTTGATATGTATTTATATAATTTAGTAAATACGATTATTTCTTATTCTTGCTTGATTCCATTTAAAAAGACTGATAAATAGTACAACAATTTATGCCATGTTGTTCTCTTTACATCATTTTTCCCTTTTTATTATGGAGACGAAAGAATCAATATTTGTGGTAAGGGTTCTATGCAAGGAATTTTAAAATGAAGCAATAACTTGCTAATCGGATAAACTTTTTCGGTTGTTCTCCAGATTGCTTTCATTGACAGATCTAATCTTGTTATTAATGACCTTACGCATAAACAGAATGTGTGGTACATTTATTTTTCCGTTTATCCATCTTAAACAAGTATAATTTGTAACTTCTGTATTGTGTATATGCACGTGTACAGGGTGTCGTGGCATAGGTATAAAATAATTTACACATATATTTACCATTTCATAAATAAACATAAAAACTTCCAGAGGATCAATATTTTTCAAGTTAATGCGCATTAAAGTTTGAATTTTAGGAATCTTTATTTTATTGATATTTAAAAAATTAAAGTAGATAGACACAAATTTATAATGTGTAATATATAATATAATAATAATATATAATAAAATATAATATAATATAATGTATAATATAATATATAATAATAATGTACAATGTTGTTCGACACATGTATACAGGGTATTAAAAAACAAGTATCCAATATTTTAGGAAGTAATAGTATGCATCAAAACAAGAAAAAAATGTTTAATAAACACAGGCCTTACAACACATACTTGCTGAAGTATGAAGAAAGTATTTCTTATGAAGAACATCGCATTGAGCAGCTCATATGAACAAGTGTTCACATCTCAGAAGGTATGTCTTGTAGGACCCGTGTTAATTAGACTTGTTTTTTCACAAACTTTATATACTTGTATATAAAATACTTTGACTTTTTCAATGTTGAATTCAGTGTACGATAAGTTTTCAAGAATACATTAAACCATTTTAATAACTTATTTTGAGTTATTAAAAATCAAATTTTTTCATTTAACTTTTACATCTATTATGAACATAACAAGACACAATAACGAGAAAGTCAAACTTTGGCGCAAAATAACTCGGAAAATATCGATACTAACGAGTTTTCTTATATAAACTTTTGTGCTTGTTTTTGCTTCAGGGAATGCATGGGCGAAATATTTTGTACTTATTTGAGGACACTCTGTATGTAGATATCTATAATTTGGTTAATAAAGAAATATATATTTAATAACTAGTGAATATATATAATATTAAAGTGAAACAATAAAACGAAGTTGATTAATAAAGTGATATTTCAGCTATTTAGTAATATCATAATTTAAATAAATAAATATATATATTAATTTTAATAGAATTAGTCATTTATATATATTATAAATATTTGCGTGAATTAAATTTATGAAATTGAGAATAAATATCATAAGTATCTCAAAAACAGGATATCGTATCCTTTTGATATTACAAGCATAACGAATCCGCAAATTTCATTTTTGGTCCGAATTTTATTTATCACGAAAATTATAATCATCAGCTTCTGAATAAACACAAAACATATGCAAATAACTCTCAATTTTTCAAACGAATCAAACTGAAACATTTTACTACAATCTGTTTCTTTTCGTTTCCAATTTCAATTATATTCAATATACAAAATCGACAATAACATCACCATTGACTGTATTTTCATTTTCAAACTTCGAGCGAAAGAAAACCAAAGCTGATCAAAATATTTTATATCAGAGCAAAAAAGAGAATTAAAAATAAAATACATCACGAGACGAATTGGAACAATGCTCTCATCCTCGACGCGAGATTAGAGATACGAGGAAACTTAAAACAATTTTCCAATTAATCTTAACGGATATCCTTTTGTCATACGAAAAGGAAAGAAAAAAGAGAAAGAGAAGAAAAAGAAGTAGAGAGATATACTGCGAGCCGCAATGTGTCGAGAAGGTGCATAGTGCTCGACAGAGTTATTTAGTAATTAACTTTAACATCGTTCCTACCGTGTTGAGGTCGCCAATTGCAGCAGGCGAGATAAAGGGCCATAATGCTTACTAAAAGCTCGACGAAGATCAGACCAGCGGCGACGCCGATGACAATAGCCACGTTATCCTGGATGAGAGACTTTATTTGGCCGTAACATCCCTGATTATGGACAGAAAAAAGTTACGTTAGTTACAAAAAACGAAGAATTTTGACTGGAGAATTTGTAAAATGAATACTTCGATCAAATTCTATGAATTACTTCAAGAACTAAGCGTTTTTTAAGGCATCAATCAATTGATGTAGGAGACAGTTCTTACAATATTATGTTATCGTTAATTGTTCA
This sequence comes from Chromoteleia sp. ZL-2020, assembly GCA_022817565.1. Lineage (NCBI taxonomy): Eukaryota > Metazoa > Arthropoda > Insecta > Hymenoptera > Scelionidae > Chromoteleia > Chromoteleia sp. ZL-2020. The sequence continues at coordinate 3,846 of JABFPC010000101.1, forward strand.
AAGTTGAAACATAACACTTGTATGTGTAAATGACAATGTGCTGGTAACAAAATTATTGTAGATATATACTAAAAATTTAAATAATTTAATGATAATTATTATTTGTTTATATAATACAGAATAAGTTTTTAATGTTGCATGATTTAAGATAAATCAAGTTAACAAAGTATTTAGACTTGGACTTATAATTTTTAAAATTTTTTCTATCTTTTGCGCCATAAGGTCAGTTTGAATAAAGATTGCAAAATATTGTAAAAAATTATTCATTTCCATCAAGTGTTTTCTATTTCAATGACGTAGCCTTCCTCTACAGTCCATCGGTGTCATGATGAAATATTAGACAAAGAATACAGTATTTTCTAAGATTATAAAAATAATTGAATATATATTATTTACATTAAGACATATTAAACAGTTAATTATAATTTTAAATTTTTTATAGTTAATTTATTGAAATACAATTTCAGTTTATTTTGATAATATTTAATATAATATATATTAACAAATTAGATCCTTGTATGCTTTTTTTTAATTTTATTGTAAAACTTTATTGTTAATTGTATACGTAATTAACTTCATATGTAAGCATACAAATTAACAAGCATGAAAAATGTAAGAATAGGATGGAATTTAATTAAAGAAACATTAGTTGCTTGACTAAACACTCAGCAAATCGTAACCGTTTAATTAATAACGACGAGCCAAGAATTTCGAACGGAGGCGTTATCAAGACCGGAAGGTTGGTATTAGGTTCAATTTTCGTAAAACAAAACTTAATTAGATGATCCAAACATTCAATGATTCAATTATATTTGTCAGAAAAAGAACAACAAAGAATGAACCTTTTACGTAAATATTATTTCACACGAAATAAACTATAATTGAAATTGTATTCTTTTTTGTCTTTATAAAAGTCTAAATAAAAGTGTCATATTAAATTACACATTTATAGATACGATTGTCGTTTATCACGGTCGCAAACCAGGAAATAAATACCATTAATTTTTTGCTCGCCGCAATACAAACTGAGTGATTTTTGAAATCGATAATACGTATTTTTGTGGCATGTTGTCGAGTCACTTGGCCGAACACTTATGCAGGAACGGGTGGCGAATAATTTTATCGAATGATGGTGCAATTTTCTTGCTGAATTACGCAATTATATACCACACTTTCAAATGTATAAAATCGTACAAAAAGAAGGAAAAAAGGCACAATCAACAGGTTCGGTGCATTTCGTTGTTTCGACATTTTCTGAATTAAATTTGGCCTCTCGAGGAATTTCAATATAATAATTCTCACAAATGGCCTGACGATCGATATATAATGGACGATTACTGAAGATCGATTCGGATTTGCGGACAGAAAAAAGGGGACACTCGCTTTTTTGTAAAGAAACGTGGTTACGCGAATTTCGAGAATCCGGTTAAATACTTATGCATATTAGTAGAAAGTACGCGTCAGCTATAGGATGCTAATGAAAATGTTAGAGCCATATTTAAATGTGGCTTACGAGATTTATGAAAGATAAACATTGGGAAGTAATAGTGCACATAATTGCGAATTCATTCGCGTGAATTTTTGATGAATTAATCGGCTTTTTGTTTTATATGAATAATTCCGTTTAAGGATAATTAAATTATGGAAAAAATGTTCTAGTCCACTTTTGTAATCAGTAGATAGTTTGGTAGCTATAATCAATTACTAATAATAATTAAACAATTTGGTTATCGTTACCAAGTTATCTGATAATTCAGTGTACGTGTATATATATATTGTTTACAAAATAATTATTGAAAAATGTTTCCTCACCGTCTTGTAATAGGAATTGCTCTCATTTGGGTTTGTTGTACAGCCAACGACCATTACTTCGTTATCGTATTTGCAGCAGGCCTCGGGTATTTTTTGCGTGATATTGTTCATCTTGAAGTCTTCATAACCATCTACTCCGCAGCAGTGAAGCTATCGAAAAATGAAAACAATTTTATATTCGACGAATTGTAACGTATCAAAAACAAACAAAATCAAGGGAAAGTAATTGTTCGTGTTTCTTTAATTTCAAAAACACGTATCTAACTCCTAAACATTAATTTCCCTGTTATTTCTGCTAAGCAATAGTAATATACTTTACATTAGTCATGATTCCATTCCATATAACGGTGATGGCCTCGGCGTTTTCTTTATTAGTTTTGTAAAACTCGAGCGATGGGGTTAACAGTTTCTTCATGTTCACTTGATTCTAAAACATCAAGATGTCATATCTTAGTTAAGATTTCTCATTATTAATTAATGTTAACAATCGTAGTACAGATGTACTTTGAGTCGCATTCCGCAATTCATGTATTACATTACAATTAGTTGATTCAATCAATATAAATTATAAAACGTAATCGAATTAATTAAATACTTTATTTATGACGTTCTTAATTAGAATATTAAATTAAAAACTAGCATTTTCTTCTGGTCTGCACACGTCAAAGTAACTTTAATCATTTGAAACTCTAGAAATAATGTTTACGTCGTATCACATAATGCAACAAAATTGTATTGTACTAATGTATTACCGCTCTGGGCGACGTCTGCGAAGCACGTTTATGATTTACAATGTAAATCGTATGTATAAAGTTGGTATAATATGTATGGGTGGAATGCGAGAGAGAATGTATGATAATAAAATAAATATAAATTCGAGAGCAAAAATCAGTTTCCACGCGAAAAATATGTAACGCGATAAACATTCTTACAGAAAATGATTTTCAAGAATTTGGAATGACTTACTTCGTTTAATCCGAATGCCAGACCAGCTGCGACGCACTGCAGGATCAGAACCACCAGGATCAGGATTCCGTACTGGAAACGATCGTTTTGTAAATTTTACGGTGAGTAAATTTTTTTTATATCTTGTGAACGCCATGGTAAACGATTACAGAAACAATGGACTTACGACGCATAGTAAACATCGAGACTCGAACATGGCTCCACAGTATCCCAGAAAACTCACTATAAACGTGAGCGCGCCCGTCACAATAAATATATAGGCCATCATCTGAATCACATCGTTGTGCGTTTTTTCCTGTAAAAACAATATCGAATCAGTAACAATGTACTATACAATATTTTTGTAATTAAATATACCACAAAATAATATTAACATTACACGGCAACGTAGTATAATCGTATACGTAAAAAGACGAGTTATATTTATCCATTACGCGTATATAATTCATAAATTCATATTAAGATTTGTTTAAATTAATTTATAGTATTGTAGCTTAAATATATATATATATATCAAACCACTGACAGTGCGTCTATTCCATACAAGAATAACTTGAAATAATTATGTTTCATAATTAATGATTTTCGGTAGCAGAACGGGATGAAACGTGACAACCCCACAAGAAGACATTTCTCTTATTTAATGACGTGTGTCGTACATGTAACGACGGTACAACATTTGTGTAATGCCAACCGCAAGTGCAGTGTTGCGTTCGCGTTGCGCAAGAAAGGAGCGAGAAACAGGTGTGTTGAGTTTCGAAGCCATTGACGGAACAACGAGATTTTTTCATGCTCCTTTTTTTTAATATCATTCAACTTCTGAACTTTGTATGCATTTGGTTTGCTATGTTAGATGATTAAATTCGAGTCTTATTTTTGATTCATTTAAATCGTAATTACTTTAAAACAAGCCTAATAAGAAAATGACCAGAAAATGTCGTTAGGGCATACGAACTCTATCATTTTCCGAGACGTTTAAATATTTATCTAAATGTATTATGTAATAATTCATGTCAACTGTGAAGTAAATTGATTTTGATACATACATTTGATATTAATTGTATATCTATGCAACGTTATCTCCAATTTATTGCTATTATATATCAACGTGCACGGTGTGTTATGTCGTTTGTAGATCGTAATCTTCAGTCAACTATTATTAGTTACCCGGTACTATATTCTATTTACTCATTAATTTCAATGCAACTGCAATCTAAGTGCAATAAAACAAATGGCATAAAATAAAAGTAATTAAATTCTCTTTTCCGTCGGATTTGTTCTTCTAATTCCGCGAGCATTCGAGTGTTATAAAATTGAGTTATGTATGTTTTGCGACTGTAATTATCAGACGATGACAAAATAACATTTGAATTTCGATATAAAAAGATAACATCTAAATTAGATGTAGAAACGTCGTACAAAAAATGTATATAAATGAATGAATTTAGAATATAAAAGTAACACATAACGATGGGTATTCAGATTTACAACGAGAATTTAATTGCGAAAAGTAGCACGTGAAGTTAAATGAAAAATTTGCCGTGTGAAGTTAAAAGAAACAAAGAATGAAACGTGAAGTTAGCCTAGTACGGTTCAAATTAAAAATGAAAATTACAAAAAATCCATAGCTATAAAATAGACATTTTTTTTAATTAGATGTCAAATTAGAACAAGGTTGAAGTTATTTACCGTATTTTAAATTTAACCACAGATCTGCATTATGAAGTAAGCTACATGTATGGAAGTCGAAGTTAATTGCGAAAATTGAATTTGAAAATGTTCTGTATGTAAACATAGCAACTGAAGTTAGATATTAAAAATAGTATCTGAAATTAGAAGCAAAAGTATATTACAAAATAAATTACATGTATATCGTTGGAAAAATAATAAACGAAACATAGGCATGAAATACAATAATCCAAAGTTAGATATAAAAGTAACATCATTTGAAGTGAGTCATGAAAATACATTATGAAATAAGCTACACTAGTTAACTTGAAATTAATTACAGGAAAGTTATTTACAAATGTATATAATCATTTGAAATTAAATGTAAAGTGCATCTAACAAAATAAGTAACATTTAAAAGACTTAAGGCGAAATGTCACTGGTTGATAACTCGTTTTGTCAAATGCCTGCTCCAAAACGACAGTTTTGTAAATATCTTGAAAAAGAACTGATCGTTTTTGAAATACTTAATGTCATTCGCTAGATTAATATATTTTAAATGTTTACAAATAGTTTCAACGTATTGTAAGAATCTCTACAAAGCTAACTTTAGGAATGAAATGAATGTTTTCATTTTGAAGGTTATGATAAGTACAATCAATTTCACTTTAAAAGTTAATTTAATGACGACTCTTGCAACGTGTAATAACTATTGTCAAACACTTTAAATATAACGACCTAGTGACCCTGTAAACGCGCAATATTCCTGCAATATTATAGAAATATTATTTTAAAGACTTGGAATATTCCAGCAATATTGTAGTAATATTGATTATTACACGCAATATTACGTAAATATTACTGGAATATTGTATGTCGCCCATTTTGCAATATTATTTTAATATTATATAAATATTGTTGAAATATTACGGTAATATTAGATGAAGGGTTAAAAATATGTTTACGTACCGAATTAAGAATTGTATTTTCTTTTGTGAAAAAGATCAAATATTTCTTTATATGCTCAGATAAAATAATTTAACTGAATATCTCTATTCAATATTTCTGCAATATTAAATAGGCGGCATACAACGATCTTGTAATATTTTATGAATATTTAATAATAATTAGCAATATTACAGTAATATTCGCAAAAATATTATAGTAATATTACTGTAATATTATATAATATTCACCAATATTACGCGCTTATAGAGGAATGACAATGAGTCTTTCAAAAACGATCAGTTATTTTTCAAGATATTAAGAAAAACGTCGTCGTTTTGGAACTGGCATTTAAAAAGACGAGTTCGTCAGCCAGTGACATTTCATCATAAAGTAAGTCACACGATACATTACGTAACCTCGGAAGTTAGTGATAGAAAAATAATACTTGAACTTATCGACAATTGAATTACAATAATAAGAACTTACAAAAATAAAGTTCGCTTTCGTTTCAAACTTGGGAACGAGCCAGCAAAGAACAACCCTTGAATTCACACGCGCGAATTAAGCCGTAAGACATCGCCGCTTGAAAGTAGATGCAAAAAATAATAAATGTCTGTTCCATAAATATTAAAGGCGACATATTTAATAACCCGAGCGTCAATTTGAAAAGGCGATTTGTAAAATGCGTAAAATAAGGTAATCGGCTCCAACGCGGGACGGTCTCGCTCAGCTAGGTTGAGAACTTTTTTCGCCGATTCCTGGGAAAACTACCGATGTTTCTAGTCAGCGAGCCTGTTTCGCGTTACGTTGGACATTTACGGCGCGTCGATCCGAGATCAGTCCACATTAATTACGGACACACTGTCGTCGCGCGTAACGCTCAATCACGACGTTAATAGGCCACATTTTCCGACACGACACGGTACATAAATATTAATAGTCGCGATCCGCGATGGTAATAGTCGATACGCGACTTACATTGTACAAGCATTTTTTTGTCTTGCCTCTATTTTTTTTCCCTCGTCGTTCGTCCGCGCGAGTGACGTCGAAGCTTCGTTTTAGGCATCCGAAGGTGCAATTAATTAAAACGCGTCGCAATCCGGTACTGAAAAGGAAACGATATCGCGGCAAAGAAGAACTCCGGTCGCGCATACCACCGCGTAACGAATTAGAAAGTACGATTCGGAAAGTGTCGTGGAATATGAATTATTTCGTTTGATTATCAAAGTGGTCCGAACGCGTACGTTGAATACGTGATACAACGCGCGTCGGCTCCGTATTAACGCGATTATAATCGTCTAACGTCGCTTCGATGTTATCTATCACGGGGTAACAGACTGTTTTAGCATTTATTATCTTATAATGGATATTAATTATGCTCCAGAAAGGTATTGAGATTAAGTATCGCGATACTTTATTAGTTAACGCTCAAATTACGCGCGTGACCGATCGCGTTGCGTCTGCTACTTTGACGAGTAAACAAATTGCGTCCGAATTAATTCCTTGACATGTTTTATTTTGTACGTTTCTTCTGTAACGATCAATTTCTTAACGACACGACGGCCGGGTTTTTTGCTCGTTTATGGTCCGATCGACATTCCTGCGAGCTGATTACGGTCTTTAGCGGAGTTAGATTTTGTTTTCGGTCATTTTCAGTAAATCGCGGGGCAAATTAAGGATACTTAAAATTGGCTATTCGCACCCGGAGAAAAAATTGAATTAATAATACAAAAAAGACTTTCTCGAGACTTCAATGAAAATTATTCATTGCGAGCAAAAAAGGTGACGACCTTTGAATAATAATTTTTCAACCGGCATCTACGTGCCCTAATGAAAATCAAGTTTATAATTTTGAATCGTGAGATCGGATTAAAAAAAATAAATCTAAAAAGAAATACATGCAAAAAAGTATCGTATGAAGTATAAACTTATCGAATTAAGGATAAGATTATCATTTTTAATAACAGTTGTAAAAGACTGAATGCTTTTGAAGTTAGTTACAGACGAACGTTCTTTGACTTTGTAGAACGTAATATTTGTTTATTTATTGGCAAAAGAATGCTATTTGAAAT
>JABFPC010000102.1:0-11285 GCA_022817565.1 Chromoteleia sp. ZL-2020
TATAGTATAATAAGGAAATTATTAAAACGTCGTAAAGTTCGATCCATGAGTGGAATCGTCATATTTGACCACTTTAGCCAAGTGTTGTAAACATCCTGACTTTCGTAATAATTCTTCACATGAATTATAAAGAACTTTAAATTATAACTCGTTCGAGTTATTTTTTTGAATAGTCATTCATTCACTGGATGCGATTGCTACGTCTTATGAAAATATTCCGATATGCGACGTAGTCCCATATCATAACATAGTATTCCCAAGCACAACAAAAAATCAAGATTACGTAAGTAACAGACTACGGATACCCATCCAAGTAATAACCTATCCTAATTCTGCTTGACAATAGAAATCATTCAGAAATCATTAGTAAACAAAGTTGGTAAACTTGCTAATTTGTTGGTCGAAAGTCAAAGCTTCGAAAATGACAACTCAAAAATTAAATTGTATCGCTACCACTAGCATACGTTTCATTTCGTATTTTTGTATTTTTAATTATTCTGAGTATGCAGTTATCATTACAGGTTTCATGGTAAACGTTGCAGATTTTCGTTTACCATTTTCCTCCGTGTATTAATTTGTCTGTTGTGTAATTTAAATATGAATAATAAACAATTTTTACCTTATAAAACTTAGTCAACATTACAATTAACTTTCTTAATGTTAGAACAAGGAATGATCAAATACTTAATCATCATCATCGATTACAAAATTAATTGAAATAAGTAAGATGTTACTTTGACAAATCTTAATATATTTGTATAATTAATCATGGCTGATCCTTTAATGAAATATACGTTTCAGCATAAAACTAATTTTGATGATATTTAATTCCGATTTTCATTTTATTTTGTATCATCATAATCTTTTTATGAATACTTTTCCATTTTATATTAAATCACATATTGCATAACATAAAATATTAAATTTTCATTACGGTGACTAAAGTAATGACGTATTAAATGATTTTACATCACAGTTAACAAAATCTTTAAGCGAATGAAAACTTCGGTAATGAATTTTCGTTCGTTATTCACGATTATTACAAAATTGCATATACCGAAATATTGTATTGTGTTCAATTTTAACAAAGAAATGGTTAAAATTTGAATTATAACAATATTATTACTACAGAATTATATTAGTGTTCTGAAAACTCATACTTTTTGTGGATCTAATACTTGATCCCTGGACCAAAGTCTCAAACTATCCGTGATAAACATCAATGAAGACCGTGCAAGAAGAAAGGTGTGTTAACTTTACTTCCACTCCAGAAGCTCTTACAAGTAGAGTTCGTACATCTGCTACTTAATGCATTAGAGTTGAGGCAAACGATGCGCCAGCTCATAAACGATAAACATAAATTTATATAGAGATTAAAGAAATAAAATTTATATCTATAAAGAAATTAAAATAAATTAAAATGAATAAAAATGAATTCAAATAAATTCAAATAAATCCAAATATATGAAAATTAATTAAATAAATAAAAATAAATTAATATCTGTGTTTAAATAAATCGAACTTACGTCTTTGTTCGATTATCGAATAAAATAAAATTGATATGAATGTTTGATTGTCACATTAATTATTATTAAATACTGGTTGTACATAATTAACACAAAGGGAAATAGCGGTAAAATAAACAGTCGTGAAACTGCAGTCAGAATATAACTGACTTCTGTTTTGTGTAAATAAATTAATTTAACTGCACATATTCGAGAACATATAATATTTATAAAGCAGAACTATAAAACCGTATGCACTATTCAGCAAATCGATAGATACTGCGTCTGTACTAATTTTATTTTTCATATTGTACTGTTTTGTGTAATATGTAAATTTAATACTCGGATTAAATATTTATCAAATGAAATGTTTCTACGCTGTTCTGTCTTCCGGCAATGTAATTGAAGAAAGAAAAAAAAAACTTTATTATTAGACATATTATATTATTATTAGTTTATATATGATGCGTTTCTTTTTTTATTATTATTAAAATATTTATAATAAGTATTAAAATGTTAAGTATAAATATTAATGAAAAAATTAACCTGTTTTAATTTTTGAATAATTGAATAATAAGATTTTATTGACTATGTGAGTAATTATATATTTATTGTTCTTCTTTTTTTTTAATTATTTATTTTTAATATAAAATGTTTAGAAAAATCGACTTTCACAATTAGTCTTATATATTGTAAAATGCACGTGAAAATAAAAACTTACATTTTCAATTAAATTAATTTGAAAAGTTAGAAATATCGCCAAGTCAAACTGATACGTGTTTTCGTAGTATGTGTCACGTCGAATCAGATAATATATTCAATCGCGATAAGATTGAATATCAAAACTTCAAAGAATATCGTATATCTTATAATAAATTTAATTTAAAGTAAAATCTAATTTTTCATGTTTCAGTATGAAATTTTATCAGTAAAGTGTAAAATTAATTTCTAATTCCGTCATCTTTAATAAAATGTTTGACATTAAGTATAATGTGCAAATACAGTAGAAAGTACTATATAACATGATAAAATTATAAAGTTTTTCTTTTCTTGCTAATTTGAAAAAAATATAAAAATAATGTGATAGAATGTATTGATGTAGAAATATAGAACTTTTTCCAATTTATAAATTTGCATAGAAATAATTTCTATTTAAAAGAAAATAATCTAAAAAAAAAACTAAGAAAACAAATTTTTGAAAATTAAAAAAGGTAAAAGTTATGAGCACATTTGTTTATTTTTTTGTAATTTTATCCAAACGATAAGGATGTTATCACGTACTTTATAATCATGGTATACTTATATAAATCCAATCAGTTTCAAAAAAACACGCTTCCTTCTAATAAAAAAAAAAAGTACAACTATATAAGTTACAGAATATTTATGGGCCATGAAATAGGTATTATACACAGCTATTGAACCTGAAGAGGAATTTTTTATCTCGGCTGTTACAGCTTACTTTTAAAAAAGATTAAAAGAATAATTACAATACACAAAATAATTCCAATTGCAGGCATTTACAACATAAATGAATACGAATATTTTTCTTGACGTACAATTGAAAAGTCGCTTCATTTATGTTCTGATATCCCGACCGTCATTTTGTGCAGACATTGTCACTTTTATTGTCCTTTGATCTTTGTCAATTGAATTTTTAATACGAAGTTCAGTTAGAACATTCATAAAAGCAACAATAACGCACATGCATGGCATTCATTATTCGCACGCCACAAAATGAAAAAGCATAATGCAAGGTTCAAAATTTCGTGTTGCGAAATTATGCAAAACGTTCATTCAAATAATTCAAATTCAAAAGCAAATTTGTATTTGTTGTCGAAATTTGTACTCGTAAAATGAAGTAACTAAAAAGTACAATCAAAAGTTGTGATTTTTAGTATATTGTGTCATATATTACTTATGTCATATATAACATTATGAATAATAAAATTTATAAAGTTATAAATGTATAATAAATTTTACTATATTACGTATCATTGTAATTACCATTTTGGGCACTATATTACCACAGAATCAACAAACGCATCGGATATTATAAAACAGTACTCAGATTTGTATGATTCATGTATAATTATTGGTTTACAATTATCTTCTGACATTGAGCGTGAGTACAATAAGCTGTTCCTAACATTAATAATGTCCCGTAATGCCCCATCGTGTTTATATTCGTGCCATTACTTTGCCGCGCTAATTTACACAATGAATACGAACAATTAAATTATTTTGAATCCGCTTTGAAGATTTCTATAGATTTCTAATAGATTTATATATCCTTAAAATATACTTTCTTCAATTTTGTAATTATTATAAAAAGTATATTAAAAAAACATTTTTTGCTAAGAAAACCCATTGCAGTGAATTTAAAAAGAGTGTTATATAACATTACATAAATAAGCATCGATGACTTTAAGTACGTCGTATATATTTGAAGTCGAAATGATAAACGCGGAAATCTAGAAATATATTTACCAGTTTACGTAGTAAGTATTCAATTTTGACCAACACACGTGACGTAATTTTGTTATCGCTAATAAAGACATGAAATTGATCACGCTTTTTATTATAGAAATTAAATTTGGAAAGTAATAATAATATTTTGACGATATCAATCCGCTGTCATATATTGAGAGAATAATTGTGATCAACTTTTTTAGCAGTTTTTAACGAAAACAGTTAAAGTCTTTATCTTTGTAATGAAACTAACGCGGATAATTAAATTAAAAGTAACGTGTATAAGACATCGATCATTCACACTCATTTGCGTTTAATAATTTAGTATAATAAATGTCTTTCGAAATTAAAAATAGGATTTTTAGATGAAAAGTTTTGGACATTTTTGGAAGTAAATTTAAATAAAATTTAGGGTAGAAGATCGAAATTTGTAAAAAAAAGAAAGAAAAAGAGAAAAAAGGATAGAAAAGGAAAAAAATAGAACGAAATAAAGGAAAAGGGAAGCAAGAAAGAAAAAGGAAAAAAGAAAAGAAAAGGAGAAAAATATCGAAAAATCCTGTTAAGTATTACTTCATTGTAATGGCAAGTTTCGTGATTTTTTCTTTGTTTTCAAGTGCAGAAATACGAACAAGAACAGCATGGCGTGTATTGCTGCTGACTTCTACAATATTTGTAACTGAAATTTTTATAGCATTGAGTTTTCATTGCTTCCCAATGTTATTTTTTAGCATCATACTGGAAGACAATTTACTAAAGTTCAAAAGACATTTCCTAAACCATTAAACGTAAATATATTTGAATGCTTTTACTTTTATGCGCAATACTATGCACTTTGTTTTTAATATTAATAAACGAAAAAAATAAAGAGTTACTTAAAATGCAACATTCAAAATTGTTTAGTTGAAAATCATTATTTCGAACGTATAATTACACTCAAAAACATACGGCCTTGTTAACCAACTCCTGTGGTGAATTTTTGAATTGTTAAAATCTAATCAAATTTTATAGTTATTAGAATTCCGTTTATGTTGTTGAGAATACATGACTATAAAATATGGTTAATGAAAGCCTATCGTATGAGGTTATATTAACGAAAGCAAATGTATTATTATTTCAACTGCAAAATTACAATTATATTTAGTATATTAGAAGTAGTAAGTTTTTAAATATTATATTTTCAAAATAATTATTAATTGGGAAATTTATTTCATGGAAACAATATTTTAAATAAAAATTAATACATATAGAGTCCATATAAAAACGTGGGGACAAAACATTTTTCTTCTTTCGTTACTTATAACCTAACCTCTAAAAGATTATATCATTTACCAATAGTTTTCTAAAACAATATAATAAAAATTTTAGTAAATCAAGTAATTGAAATAATCATCAAAACTATATAAATATATATTGTTCAATTAAATGTACCGAAAAGACGAACAAAATGTTGATGACCAAAATGACATCTAGGTGTATCTTGTAACATACTATAAGTTTATGTAATATAATATTGTAGTTAGCATAACTATAAAGTATAGTTAGATAAAAGTTAGGTTAGTTAGGTCACCTAACAACTCTATGGTTATATGGACATTAGAATAATTGTAGTTATATTAACTAAGTTTTTTATTTAATATTACTATTTGTATAGTGAAATATATATATATAACAAATTTACAACAGTTTATTATTATAAACATAAAGTTTAAATAACTATATCTAATTTCTCTGAGTTAAACAATTTATAACTATAACTAAACAATTGTGAAGGTTAATCTAAATGTTTACTGTAAATATAGATAAAAATATATTATGTTTGTCTATTATAAAAAAGATATTTCTAAAATAAAATTTTAATAATAACTATAATGATCGTAGTTTTAAGGATAAAAGAATTTAACTTTAAAAATAAAAAAAATTTTTATTTGGAAATTACGATAATTATCTAACATAACCTATCAATTTAACATAAACCTTACATTTTACACAGTATATGTATTTAATTAAAATAAAATTGAACAAGAACAAAATCGTATCACAATAAACCTAATCACTGAATTACGTGTTTGGCTTCAAAGTTGCACCTCGAGGTCGAGAGTTCTTTTCAGAATCGATTCTGCGAGTTTGTAATTTTAATACAGCTATAATTTAATTTTTACCAATTACGATAAAGTCCGGACTGACAAAATTGTTTTATGACGCGATAGCATAACTTCCAACAATTGTCCCTATTCTTCCTTTGTCGTGATTTCTCTGCATTCAACATTTACGTTATCAATTGTATTCCGCCTTATCTGAGCGTGAAAGCCGATATAGCGACTGATCCGAAACTTTTCTTACTTTCCGTTCGCCGAATATGATAATACGAATCGTAACGAATAAGTCTCAATTCTGTCCGTCGAATGAAAGAACGTCTCTCGAACTTCATTTGTACTGATACATCTTATTAAATTTTGCGCCGGTTATAATAACAATAATTATAATCCTCCTCTAGTTCGAATTAAATAAAATGAAACGCGTTCGAAAAAAAAAGAAAAAACAACTTTGACCTCGTATAACATTAAACCCGAGAAAGGGGGACATTTATAAATGAAATCAGAGTCATTCGGTTACGTCAGATAAAAGAGTTCGACTCTTTCGAGCTTCCATTTCGATATCCCGATTTCTGCTGCTCCATCGAATGCTCGAAGTGGGCTATATTCGAATATAAATCTTCGAAACCCGGAATGAAATAGCTCGCGGAAATCCGAAAGGTGCGTGTAATGATTTTTGTCAAAAAATACGGCACGGATTAAATACTCGGGAGAACTCTTTTCTGCAAAGCGCAATATATGCTCGAGAGGTTTTCGGCGAACGAATAAAACGCGGGAGCATATTTTTTCTAAATCCACTTTCAGCGAAATTGCTTTCGGGTTGACTAAATTCCTCTAATGCGATAAGTAAATTTTTTTTTCTTTGTTTTTAACGTAACGCGCTTGTTAAAAACAATTTACACTTCAAGTACAATGTTGTAGGTGCAGCTGTACGTTTATAAGGAAATGAAATGTATTTTGTGTGGAAATAGAAAGTCGTTTCGGAGTGGGAACTGAGAAAAGTAAGAATCGGTATCGGTTTGTCATCGATCGTCGCTCGAGTTTCGATAACGCTCGATAACGATCGTAATCGAATTTGGACAATACGTCACGAATTTGAATTATCATCGTTCGTATTCCATCCAATATATTCAAGAACACGTATAAACGTGACTCTGAGGTTCGTCTTCCGATTATGCTAATTAGCTTGTTTACCGTTCTTCGCGTAACGCTAATGATTTGTCAATCCATTGATAGATATAATTTACACGGCGGGAACTGTAAGGGCGAGCGAAAAAAAGAATGGACTCGAGTGCTTATCTGAATGAGATCCATTTTCCGTGAATATTCCACAGGTATTATCTATCCTCTTTCGAGGAACACTGAAGGATGAACAAGGGTTCGAGATGCGAATTAAAGTAGGCTATTTTTCGATGTTGAACGTTCGCATAATAAGAGAACGAACGGAGGATAAAGGTCAAGTGAAATCAAAGAACTTTCGGCATCGCGAGCCGATACAAGCGATAACTTTTATTGGAACTCGGCTAAAGAGCAAAATTTGTTCCGTAACAAATTGCGAAAGAGCGATTTCGAAATTCGAGCGCCAAAGTGGCGCTCGTCGGGACAATTATCGTGCGTGAACCAATTTGTAAATAATTCGGTGCCACTGTAATTGTAGATTATTATACGTTTCAAGTTGAACCTTTGCCACGTAAATGGCACTTCCGTCGACTGAGTTCGAAAGAATGTCTGCATGTAAAGCATCCTTGAGTGTGAAAAGCGAGGAAAGAAATGCGAGCGAACGGGATTGTAAACTGGTGCAAACTTTTTCTTGAGAGAAAAATATCTACAGTGGTCATTCTCACTCGTTTTCGAGCAAATATACTACGTAGGTTTGTCTAAGATTGAAAAGGAGTAAAAGCGAAAACAAAAGAAATGGAGATTGCCAATGTCTACATATTCGAAAACTATAAAGACGCCAGAGCGAATGGATAATGCCGGGCTTTGTGAATAAAGCTCACTTTTGCGGTGAAAAGTAAATTTATCATTTTTTTGATTGAAAATATTTTATCTTCAAATAATGTTGTTGACGTAGGGAGGAAAAAGTTAAATTTAGTTTAAATACAAGAATGAATTTAAATATGAGAAATCAGAAACTACAATTTAAAAAGTAAAATTAAATAGATAAGTGGTAAAATTAAAATAAAATGTACTTAATTTTACTGCATTGTACAGTAATTTTTATTATTTTAAATTTTAATAGAATTTTTTGACATAAAATATTTGTTCATCTAATAATATTACTGACACAAAAAAGAAAATTGTGAATTTAGATTAAATAGGAAAATTAATTTAGACATTAAAAATCAGAAGGTACAATTTAAATAGTAAAATTTGAGTACTTAAGTTGTGAGATTAAAGGTAAATGTACTAAATTTTACTATTTTGTGCAGTAATGTTTATTATTTTGGTCCTTCTATTAATGTCGATTAATAGATTAATGTGGATTAAAATAAATTTTAATATAAAGTTAGTATTCATTTATTATTGCAAATAAATCATATAATTACTCACTTATAGTTAATTGCTTTTCTTTGTTTACTTAAGAAATACAATTCGTATTTGTACTTGAAATACATTTTTAATATATAGAAATTAGGAACAACTTCATTGTGAATTGATTAAGGTTATATTTGACAAAAACTGATTACGGTACTAACGATAATTGCTTGAGGTTTCTGCAAGTTAATTGCGTGGAAATTGAACCTTTGAGATAAATTTTGCTCGCTCAATAATAAATTAGTTAAAATGAAAACCGCATTGAGACAATAAAAGAACATATTCTTTATGCAAAATATAAAAATACAATACATTATTTTGTAACAATTAAGTAAAAGTTTATTTAACAACTAACTAAATTAGCAAATACAAAAATTAATTAACCTTCTCATCGATTCATCAGCTTGAGACAAAAGAGAAACGATTTATTTAGCATTAAAAACTTTCTTTGGTATTTTAATTTTGACTCTCATACATTACTAACAACGTTTGACAATTTACATTCATTAATTGTAGAACATGAGTTATTCATTTCGTTCTTCATTTACATAATAATGTGGTGTTTAAAGCTTTTCTAAAATTGCTTTGTATTATTATTATCATCATAAATCTTATACGAAAAGAGCTTCATTATTTATTCAAAATATCAACGATTCAAATTAAAGGGATTTTCTCCATAGTTAAAAACATTTGTTTTTAGTATGTTTTACTGGTTAATGAAAAATATAGAAATGTTTTCTTTTGATTAAATGATTTATGTATTATTGATTAATTAAATAATTAACTAGTTGACTTTTTTAATTAATTTTACTTAAAAGAACATGCAATGTCTCCATACTGAAATACTGAATAATAAAATAAAAATATTTCATTACTTTACTTTCATTAATAAAAATCATAATTAAAACAAGTTACGTCTTTTTATCGTTATTTTAGTGATTTAATTCGGCTGTCAATTTTGCGCTTTGTTATGCATCATTCGGTGATGGATTACTCGGCGAATAAATTCGACTTGCAAATAAATTCGCGCAGCAAAGATCTTTTGCTCCATTATTTCGCTCCGGTAACATGCAATTTAACACTCGACGGTAAAATATTAATATAACAAGTTGCAATGTTACGCATTGCAGTTGGAAAATCTTTGCAATGTGTAACGCCGTGGAAAACGGAATGATTTGTATAGAACACCATGCATTAACTAGTAATATGTTTTCTTTATATTTATTTGTATTTAGCTTCGTTCATATCTTGTGGTATTTAAAATGACCAAAAATTGGATTTTTATTTTAATATACTTTGTCGCCGTGAGTCTGTGCAAAATTTATATTTTAACCAGTTAGCTGTGGTGACCTCTTCGAAAGTGTGTACTTCAATTGAGTCGCAAAAATGGAACAATAACGGGTATACTCGTCAAACACAGAGTACGTGTAGCTGTTATAATATTAAAGTAAGTTGTAACAAAATACCTGTTTTTACTATATACACACATATATATATATATATATGAAAAGTATACTCGTTATAAGACAAAATATTGCTATTTCTTCATGACGAGTATATTCGTCAACCACAACTAATTGGTTAAGCTCATGTTAATTCGTTAATGGGAAATAATTGAATCTTAATTATAATCGCATTATTATCGCAATTTTAAGAAAATCGAACGTTTTTGTAGAATTTAAAACTATTTATTTCGTCGTTCGTTTATCTAATTTTTAATTGAAGCATTAAAATCACGTGACGTCAATTTTAGTCGTTAAATGGCAAAGTAATTAAAAGTTTTATGCGACACGTTTCATATACTGTCCACTATATTTCCCAATACCATTTCATAAATCCTCCACAAAATTTTAGAAATTGTATTACCTAGGTTTTATTGTACCAACATTGTTTACGTTTTCACATGAAAAGTTATAACAGCAGTAGTAGAAAATATTAGGTTGATTGTCATTTATACTTTAGCTGTTTTGTTTAATCTTGAAATTTAGACAATTGTTTTAACTAAAATGTTACTCGCAATTTGGCTTAGATTGCAATATAATAAAATTATGAGTTTCGACTTTTCTGTTTCTTTTTTTTTCATGAAATTAACGTGTCAGATTTCTGTAAGATCAGATGTATATCGATTAATCGAGTTTGGCAGTAGATCTGTGTCAGTTTTGACTTCAGATCTCATGTAAGATCTATTGTAAGCGCCAACATTTGCAAATGTCAAATTCCAAGAGTTTTTTGAAATAATCCAAAAATTTCTCGACCCTGAAATCTAACTTTGAATTTAATGTGAAGTCTAAAGTTAGATTTCGTATTAGTAAATTTCAATAAAATCTCACGTCAGATCATACGTCATATGTAGTATCAGATTTATTGTTAGATCTACTGCCGATCTATGTTATATCTATGTACATCAGATATATCTTAAATCTGATACAATGTTTGATAGGGTTGATTATCTTTTTTCCATGCTAATGTTCGAGCCTGATATATTCCCACCATTTTCATGATACGAACATTATCAAAATGAAAGATTATTCTTTTTTTTAACGTCCCATTCAAACCAAGATGAAGTAGAATTTAACGAGGGTTATACAGACATCTCAAAAATCTTCAAAAAATACTCTTCCTTAGACCACTTGTCTTGAGTTTCGTAACACAAGGAAAAAACAGAATATGAATCAAATCA
>JABFPC010000103.1:0-11266 GCA_022817565.1 Chromoteleia sp. ZL-2020
ATGGAACCGGAGGATACTTAACCGTCCAGGAAGCACCTTGGCGGACACCTTTGTCCCTAGCGTTCATCCAAGCCGGAGGCGAGTTAGGTTACGAGAATCGTGACATCAATGGTGCCAATCAAACGGGCTTCATGCTCACTCAGGGAACTATAAGACGCGGCAGCCGATGTTCCACGGCGAAAGCCTTTCTGCGACCCGTCAGAAATCGGCCAAATTTGCACGTGGCCATGAATGCACAAGTAATCAAAGTCAACTTCAACGGGGACAAAAGGGCAACCGGAGTCGAATTGTTACGGGGTGGAATCAAGCATACCATTCGAGTCAGAAGAGAAATCGTCCTGTCAGCGGGTGCCATCGGGTCACCGCATATACTAATGTTATCAGGAGTAGGGCCTAGCGAGCACCTGGAACAATTCGGTATACCAGTAGTTTCGGATATTAGAGTGGGAGACCATTTGCAGGACCACGTGGGGTTGGGTGGACTGACCTTCATAGTCAATGAGCCAATTACCTTCAAGAAGGATCGGTATCAAAATTTGCCAACCATGATGGAATATATAGTCAATGAAAGAGGACCCATGACCACTCCGGGAGTGGAAGGTTTGGCCTTCGTAAATTCCAAGTACGCTGACAAGTCCGGTAATTATCCGGACATACAGTTCCATTTTGCTCCTAGTTCTATCAATTCTGATGGAGGAGATCAGATCAAGAAGATTTTGGGTTTGAGGGATGCTGTATATAACACCATGTACAAACCTCTTTTAAAAGCCGAGACGTGGACAATTCTTCCTCTCTTACTCAGGCCAAAAAGTTCTGGTTGGATTAGGTTAAAGAGTAGGAATCCCATGGTATACCCCGACATTAATCCTAATTATTTTACGCATAAAGAAGACATGGACGTTTTAGTCGAGGGCATCAGGATTGCTATGGCCGTTTCGAACACCTCGGCCTTCCAGAGGTTTGGTTCCAGGCCGCTGACTATTCGCATGCCCGGTTGCCACCGTTTTCCTTTCAACACGTACGAGTACTGGGACTGTGCCATAAGGCACTTTACATTTACCATCTATCATCCAACCGGCACCTGCAAGATGGGTCCGAAATCGGATCCAAATGCCGTAGTGGATGCGAGATTGCGCGTTTACGGAGTCAAAGGCTTGAGAGTAGCGGACGCGTCAATAATGCCTGAGATTATTAGCGGGAACCCGAACGCCCCGGTGATAATGATTGGAGAGAAG
The DNA here is from genome assembly GCA_022817565.1 of Chromoteleia sp. ZL-2020. Classification (NCBI taxonomy): domain Eukaryota; kingdom Metazoa; phylum Arthropoda; class Insecta; order Hymenoptera; family Scelionidae; genus Chromoteleia; species Chromoteleia sp. ZL-2020. Next base: position 1,236 of record JABFPC010000103.1, read on the forward strand.
GTTAGCGACATGATCAAACAAGATTGGCGTGTAAAGCGACGAAGGGTCGGGAGGTGAAACCATTCAATGACAGATTAAGCGCTTCTTATACAATAAAAGTCGGACGATCGTAAATAAAAAATCATAAACTTTAAAGGGGAAAATTAACCGACTGTTTCGATGACGCTGATGATGAACATGATGTTTGTTTTGTTCAGTTCCCGAGGATTATTTATTACTGTTATTAAGAATGGATGGACGGATGAAACTGACTGAAGAGAGTTTAATCGGCAAAATAATTTAGATTAAGGTATTTGTCTGAATCAATTTTGCTTTACAAGTCGACTTCTGATGAAAATATTATATTTTTATTGAAAAACATTGTGTAAAAGTACATTAACCAACAGAATAATAATTGTTTTTAATTAACTAGGTGAATTAAAGTTACTATTTTGTTGCTGAAAGGAAAGAATCGATTAGAATAGTCGTGGTTTTTCTCCGCGTAATCTAAGTCACGAAAGAGTCCATGATTTTAATTAGTTGAAATTCGTAATTTGTGAAATCATTCTAGGTCAGCCATGCGATTAAGAGATTATCTCTTGGATAATGTTAGTGACAAAGACGCAGTTGTATGTCCCATGAAATTTATTTATTTACCCGAGACCGATTTCTACGATACGTCAAACAATATGTTATAGTCGAATGTATGAATTATGATGTTACCTTCCCCAGAATCATCTCGATCAGAACTATTAATTGCTTAACGTTAGAAATGAAGCTGTACGTGACAACGAAAAATGGCATGTTTGTGTGCTCATTCGTTATGATTAATTTGTCTCTTTGCAATATGTCTTCCGTCTTATGTTACGTCATCATAATGATACACCTACAAACAACATGCGAATCTATCAAAGAGAAATTAAACATGAACAATCCATTTATAGTAATTGCAATGAGGAAAGTCGAATTATTCTCCAGTTCACTTTGTGAAAAAGGTGGCCGATTCGACTTATGCTAATACGTGCAAAGCGATCGAAGGCATATTTTGTAATGATCAAACTAATCTCAGGCTGGACAAGTACGCTCTAATGAGAGATGACTTTCATGATTGACGAGAAATCAAGTGCAAATTGGAACGATTATTTTATAATCGTAGTTCCATTAGCCTAGATGGAAGGTTTATTGAGTTGCGAATAAAGTCGTCCAGAAGATTTACCATTATGTTAAATTTATTGGTGGAAAAGGATAAAAAAATCGAGCCTTTAAAGGAACGAGCCACAATTTAATTTCAATCAATATTTTTTAAAATAATTTTTGTTTGTGTGATTTTCTTTGTGAATTTATGCCGAATGACTGACCGTTTGATTAAGCGTTGTGAGAAGTTTGTTGATAAACTGTATGTGACTGCACTCGCAGATGGGTTTGATAATGATAAATAAGTTATATCTGAACGAACTATTCATATGATATGTAATATGTTTTTCTGTTTGTATATATAATTTTTATATAACGATTATTAATAATAAAGTATGTTTACTTTTGTATGAAAATTTTGATTTACGGATTTGAAAGTGTTATGAAAATGAACCTCTTAGTTTTGACACTATAATAATGAATGTTCAAAGTTTCTTTTTAATGAACATTGTAATGATTAATGTGACTATATATATTTTAATTCAAAAATTTTAATCTTTCTCTGTCATAAATATACATTTGTTTGTAACATGAGAACGTATTTATTTAATAATAACAAATGGTAATTTGTTATATAGAAAAATGACATTCATTTCTTATTTGAAAATTCTTCAAAATAATGGTTTATTCTTTATAGTGAACAAATATTAGAAATATAAATATTATAATTAAGCAATATTATAATTAGGCACATACTAATCCGTCTAATTTAAAATATCGTATAATTAAATTCAGCTACTGAAATAATGTATTTTAACAATTTAACTATTTCAGTTGATAAGTGATAATAATATATAAGATAAAATGATTTATTTAGTAATTAAATTGAAAACAATTATCCTTCGCGTTATTAATATCTTTGATTGTGGTCAGAATAGCATTTTTTAATATCTTTTAGATATCACTTTTCAGTATAATGTACAATACTAAATTTTAATTAAACCGTTTAATTAAAAAGCAATTAAATTAATTTAATTTTTTTATCTAATGATTTAATTGCAAAATAAATTTAAAATACGGTGATCATTAAACATAGTCCAATGTTATTTACGAGTTAAAAATGTAAAAGAATTTAATTACTGAAGAAATTTAAAGTTTTAATTATAATTTGTTATTTAGATACGTTCGCAACTACTTCTAATTTTAGTATAAAATAACATTCTAGTTAGATTTCATAAAATTTTTTTTATGATTTCATTCATAGAAATGAATCTGTATTGCATTTTACGTTAAAAACAAAAGATTTTCTAAATTTAGTATGTACTAAATTAATTTAGGTTAAAAGCACGAAACATTGCGGTTAAAAACAGTAATGTTTTTAACACGATGACAGGGTTTAACAGGAGATCGTTGTTAAATACATATTTCTATTGACTTCGTGATTTTATATAATTTGTTTCTTTAATAAATCGTTATTTTAATTCTTTTATGGGTGCAGCACTGCTGAAAAAAATAACTTTTAAAAAATATTTCAAAAATATTTTAAAGTAAATTTATCTTAGTATTAATATCTTACTTTATATTAGAACAACATATATGAATATTTTAATATTTATTAGAATAACAAATTCATAGCATTTGCGCCATATTTTACGTTCAAAAACAATTTATCAACATAGTATACTTTAAGCTGTAAGTAACAAATGTCAATATTCACACAAAATTACATTTACATATAAATTATCATATAATGATAAATCTTGAAAGGGCTTTCTATTCAATTCTACTAAAATATGAACAATGAAAAAATAAATTTGAATTTCACTTTCTTCTATACCTCATTCATATTTAATACAATAACTTTTAAATTATTTTGACATCTAATACACGAATAAAGTGCGCTATTATTGCAAAGTTTTCTTTATAGTTAATTACGACATTATTTTTTTCAAAAAAAGTTTACATTTAAAGAAATAATTTTCATTCCGCTATGAAGATTCTTTCCCTTTTCCGAATTAAATATCTGACGCAATAATTTGTATAACAATTATAGTATTCCATTAAGTCTACAAAATTGCTTCTCGTTTAAATAAGAATATAATCTCACATGTAACAAATTAGATGCAACGTCAGTGCGCTCGCTCGCGTCTGGACATTTCGTAATTAAACTATCTTCAGCTGGGAACAGCAGTAGAAAATCGCAGTTAATTAGTAGTTAAAAACGCACGAAATGAAAAATGATAAATCATCAGGAAACGACTCGTTTAAAATTTCGAACCTCGCAGTTGCATTTCTCCGCAAGAATAATTAATTAAACCGTTAATTAAAACGCCATTAAATGTTCATTTCAGCGTAATTCTATTTTTTTGTTTACAATTCTCATTGTTTTGTTTTTCGCAAATATTCGCTAATTGCGAAAGAAAGTTTGCAGAATTTGCGATAAAATTGAAATTTTTTCTCAGGTCATGTTGAAATATCTGAACAAGCAATATTATGTTTCCTGGTTAATAACTTGTACATTTCTTCTTATCTTATAGCGTTTGTATTAGTGTTCAAATTAATCATTCATTATGTTTATATGATGCTATTTTTTAATCAAACTAGAAATTAATAAAAACCAAACAATTCATTACTACAAACTTAGATAATTTAGTATAAAGTAATTAAAGATAAAACGAAATGGAATTTATGTTATGAAACATACGGTCAATATTGTGAAATATTTCAGTAAATATCCCATATATAAAGATGTAGAAATTGAAGTCCAGTCAATTGTATGTAAATAATCGTTTATTTAATACATTTTTTCTGTAACTGAGAAAAATATGTTTGCGAAATGACTTTTCATTATCAAATTTATCAATATTAATAGGGGAGAATTCCCTACACTGCATATCATTTACGAGTGTCAATTACGATATGTCAATTCTCGAAACTAAAAGTAAAATTTTCGCTTCCTTTTATGAATGATTTTCTATGTTTATAATTAACCACTTTGTATTATTATAACCCATACATTCAGTATTGTATGTATGCAGTACCCACTCTTACAAATTATCCACTATATTCAAATTGACCATTTGGTTATCAAAATCGGATAATGACAAAATCACAAAATAACTTCTTACGTTAAGAAGAATATACCTACGAAACATGGATTTCTTCCACACGCAAATGGATTCTATGTAACGTAATCAGAATTCACTAACGGTGATCGGATTTTGTGAAGCATTTATTAGAGTGTTATTTCAGTTAATCATAACACAACTAACTGAATTAGAGAAATTTACCTGAATGCAAGCCATTTTATTAAAACCATACTGACTTAATTAATTACAAATTACGTAATCGTATTTTAATTAAAACTAAAATAAATACAAATTTTTTGTTTCTACTTGTAATCAAATCTTGAATCAAGTGAATAGTAAATTTAATGTTTGACACATTACACTATTATACTATTATATATTAGATGTGTAATTTAATTAAGTTCTTCAAATATAGGTTAATTTTATGATATAATGGTACCGAATTGCACACGTAATATATTACATTATTTTATTTATCTTTTTAATTAAGAAAATTAAAACAATAATTCATAAAGTATGTAAAACAATAAAAATTGAAAAATAATAATAGTCATATAATATAATTTATTTAAACTAAAAGAGGTTTTTTTAAAATATTTCTTTGCTTGTGTCAAAGTCGAATAAAGAATTTAAAAATTATTGAAACTTTCTAATTTTAAGAGATGAATAAGATATACGCTGTCTCATTGCAGGCATATATATCTTGTATTGATGTAATCTGTATACATTAAGGAAACAAACACTCAAAATAAACTATAAATATATGTTGAAGACGAAAATTATACATTCAAATATGAATATCCGCACTTTTAACTTATGCATTTCATTTTGTCAATATAGAATATACAAATGAGATGATAATGAACATAGGGATAAGTTATCAGACTATGAATCACTCTTCCTCGGTTCAAATTCTAAATAATAGAAATTATGTTAATATCTGTTTTTATTTGTTGCATAAAATTGTTCAATAATTTTGTCATAATTGACAAATATATATATGCCGAAAAAAATTTTGAAATATTACTATACTTTATGATTATATTCGTGATAATGTAAGATACATAATTTTTTGATAATTATAAAGCTGTGGAAAGTTGTCAATATTATAACAATTTTTATCATACTTTATAATAAAAATTGTAACGTTATCGTAATAGTTTTCATAAAGTATAGTAATTTTGAAGACAATTTTTTTGCATGAACATTTGGCGAATGGGAGAATAAAGAAACTAAAAATTAACTATATTTTGAACAAATTACGTTGCACAAGAATTGTGCAAAATTAATAAATTTTACTATGAATAAGAACAACATTTACTACTATTTACAACAAATTATACTATTAGCAAAATTTCCCAAATTTTGACAAAAACTTTTTTCCAACTTACGCTTATTATTCCGACATTTTTATTGTATTCATATACAAGATACGTATTTGACGAAGTGCATAAAGCAGTTTTAGCCACAAATTTCAATACAATTATTCCGCTGTTTATACCTGCGGTACGGTTACGATTCGGAAGGTATTTTTAAGACGTCTTATTTTTTTCAGAATCATCCAACATGCAGTAGTTTAGTAAGGTTGTTACTTGAATTTAGATAAAAACGATATAAAATATAAAAATATGAATCCAATATTATTTTAAAAATTATTGAATGATGGCATATTTCCATGTATCATAAAGTATCAATGTAGCTTCGCATTCCCTTGAGTTGCAAGTCGAAAGGAGGGGGGATATATCGTGAGAGGAGTACGCAGAGAGTGAAAGAGAAAGAAAATGAGAGAGACGGAAGAAAAGAGAGGAAAAGATCGATGAAAAGTACGAGGAACAATGATAAACTCAAAATCAAAGACTAACGACGGATAAACGACAGAGAGGGAGAAAACCGGAGGAAGAACCAGAACATGTGTATCGGAACTGACTCTCGTCAGTAGTTAATAGTGAGTAGTCTGAATCGTTGCACGTTGATTTTTCATTCTTTCTGCATACTCAACGCAAGTGCATCTTCTGAATAAAGTGACTCGCTTTGACGTGCATATACTTATACATTACAATCACTAAACAATATAATTACCAGAAGTAGTATTTTCTGAATCAGTCTAGCCGAATTTTATTTATTTTATTAACAAATAGTGATTTTTTGTAATTACTTTGACGAGTATTGTTCACGGTTCAAATTTATAATGACATTTGAGATACTTAAAAGTAAGTATCCGAGAGATGTTTTGAATTACAAATATTCAGTTTGAATCATTCTTTATATACATTTTTTAGAAGACGTGGGGGAGGGGGTTCGTTTTTTGTACGAACATTTTTGTGGAATAATTTCACTTTCCAGCATCGAATATTTGTGATACATCGTTTAAAAAATCATCTATGAAACCATAAGATTAAATAACTTTTTAACACACGAGATCGTTTGGTGAACATACGAAAAAGCCATTAGTAAATGGCTTTGTCAATGATACATCTTCTTGAGCTTCTTTTCAGTACAAAGTTGCAAATAAGGGAAAATATGCATTTCCACCGTCTCCAATTTTTATATTTGAATAATAATAATAATAATGTTCAAATAATATTAGTAATAATAATAAAATGATGTACCAATTCAAACCAATTTATCAATTTTGTTTTACACATTTATTGTTTCAGTTTTTATTTTTACTTAAATTAACATTTTATTTATTTTTTAACAAGTTTTTAATTTATTTACATTATTTATATTGAAATAAATGACAATAAATAATTATGATAAATGATATATAATAAATGAATATATTAAATAGAAAATATAATACAAAACAATAATTTTGTTATTTTAGAAAGCATTTAATTCTTACTTTAAAATGACAAGTTAAAATAACATGTACGTTCGTATATAAACTGAATTGTTTAAACGTTGAAAAATACAATGTTACTTTGAATACTTGAAGAACGAAGGAATAACTGCCGAAACGTTGACAAATAAAGTAAAATAAAAAACTGAAATAAATCGTTTTTTATGAATATGAAAGAATCAAATTAAACAAAATCTTTTAATTACTTTTATCATATGTTTTTTACGGGTTTAACAAATATTAAATTCTACATTTTTTCAATCACAATCCATCAATTTTTTTTTTGTATTTACAATTTGCATTTCTTAATTACAAGTTGCGAAAATAAAAAATGCAATATCTGTTTTGAAAAATATTGTCACATAGAATAATATTTATATCAGTGTGTTTATTGTTTAAAAATTGAGTTCGATCAAAGTTGAATAGTTATATAAACTCAAGAATTGCGGTATAAAATAAAAAGAATAATTGGTCTTCTGACAATGCAAATTGCGGTTTAATGAACGGTTTAGGAATGACTTAGAATATTGTACGTTTGCGGGAAGAAAGTCTTGAATGAAAGTCGTTGCACTAGATGACGGAGGTTTCAGTACAAATTATGACTTTTGCCTCATTGCTAATATATCTTCTTTAAGACGTTGATAATAATTGAGCTTATAAAATTATAACTTGTATAAAATTAGATATTAGTGTACCAAGTTTAAAGATGATGGGTATTATCATAAAACCATAAAACCATTTTTATTACAAAAATAATCCTAATTCGTGACGTTGTCATCTTATTTTAATTTTGATCTAAAAAAGTTATTATTTTAATTTAAATTACGAAGAAAAATAAATAAGTCTGCGATTGAAAAACAAAGTGTTAATTTTCGAGGAATGCAGATATTACATGTAATACTAATGTTCACATTGATATTGCGAAAAATAATTTCTCTTTTCAGCTATTTTTACATTTAATTTCTAAGAGAAATCGTTTTTCGCGTGTAGAAAACTGAAGATCGGTAAGGAAAATAATGTTTGTAAAGTGTTCGTAATTTTGTTTGCTCCAAATAATCGGAATACGATTTCGACCAAAAATAGACAATTTTTATCAAAAGTTTTTTTTCCTAGAGTCACTGACTGATATTCGCTGATCACGTTTTTGTATCGATATTCGATTAAAATTAACATGCATGTACGCTCTCAAAGAACAGCTATTTCGTATTAAAGTGTCATATTTTGAATACTAATTAATTTACCTCTGCGATCTATCGTTTTTTCCAAGGTTCTTCATTCTCGGGGTAGCCATTTTTTAATAATGTTAATAATAATAATACATAATTTGAAAGATTTGTATATTATTATTCAAATTAAGCTAAAGAAACAGTTCTAATTGCTTAAAAGCGTTTCGTTTGAATTATATAAATCATCCCTTTGTACCATTATTCTAAAAAATATTCTATTTAATGAAAATGCAAAATTAATTATACTTTCAAATTAACGTAATTCAATAACTGAAAAAATGTCAATTTCATTTTAGCATTCAATTTCAGTTTCACTTCGGCATAAAGTACAATTCCTTTTGTATGCATATCGAGAGGAAAATCTGCTTGTGGTAAAACTCTTCAGCTTATGCTAATGCAATTGTTTTAAGAGTGCAGTTTCTCGCACGAATGATTCACTGTCTTTGTCCGTCTAGATTGTAGTCCACTTGAATTTATTGTTAATAATCTTCTCTGCCCGAAGTCCAAATTCCTCGCAACAGGTTTTTTGTCCTTTGCCAAATTATGTTAATAATATGCGCGATTCACGCCGCGGTCAAAATTGTATCTGCAATTTAATATAACGCCAAATAAATTATTCATGGATTAAAAATAGTTCAAACGCGTGCGTATCGAAATTACAATGTATTAAATTTTTGTTACAATTTTTTAATACAAGTTTTCTAGTTCGATGTAAAAATTGAATAATAGCACGTAGAAAAAAGAGACGGCAAGAAGTTGTTTTTCGTTACGTGCTTTATAATTACGGTCACAAATCGTTTAATTGAACGATGTCTACTGTTGTGGTGTACACAACCAGTCATTTGCCTTACGAATGATTAGAAATGATAAAATTTTCTGAATGAATTTATTTAATCAAACAGTTGGTACTCTTTTCGACGTTGAAGGAAAAGCTCGTGTATATTTTTTTTATACGCAATTACGTTTTGAATTAACCTGAGTTGAAAGTGCTCGAAAGAATAAACATTGCTTTTTGAATTGATAATTTATTATTTGCGACTTCAATTATGTAAGAATGCAAATCGACATATTATCCTAATGTAAAAGTACAGTTCGAATAAACGTTGATTCAATAAAGTTCAATTGCATACGTTTAAATTATTGCAAATAATGTTTATGACACTTTAGCGGATGTTTTAATATCATATTTCATATTTATAGAACTTTAGTTGTAAAGTTTATAAATTTTAACACATTTACAAAAAAATTTATTATCATTTTACGACACTTTTATTTCTATACTTTGACTTAAGTATAATCGAATAAAAATACACTTTTCCGATACATTCAACGAAAATAAAGTAAATAAAAGAAAATAAAAGAAGTCTTAAAACAATGATTTCAGCATAAGTGAAATCGTTTTGTCATAAACAAATTTTGTACTCGGTGCGCGCATAAGAGAATTTTGTTATAAGTACAGTAAAAGTAATTTAGTTTTAGATGAAAAGAAAGAAAATTGCGTGAAAATTTAAATATAAAAATAAATGGAAAATATTATATTTTACTAATAACGTAGTTTAAAAAATGCTTCACAAAATTTAATCATCGTAAGTGAATAATGAATACTTTATATATAATCCGTTTACATGCAGAAGAAATACAATTTTCATTAGTGAAAATAATGTTGAAATTAATGAAAACATAATTTCAATACAGATTGGTTCATTTACAAATAATCATTTGAAATTGTTAATAAATATTTAATAATAAAAGGATTGGAAT
>JABFPC010000104.1:0-11257 GCA_022817565.1 Chromoteleia sp. ZL-2020
CTTAAATTTCAAATTATTTGATTACAGAACCGATGCCTAAGCTGAAAATGAGCAGTCTCAAATTCTTTGTCCTTCTAACAAAAAATATGTTGAGACAATAATTATATCAGTTTTATATTCCAATTATATCAAATGCTAATACTGCATATTTTCACTTCAATAAATTTCATTAATTTATGAATTTAATAAACTTGCTTTTTAAATGTATTACAATTACAATATTATGAAAACAATTGTATAATACATCCGCACTTTACATGCACATATATTATAAATCATTTTTATCACTTTTGCCAATTAAAGTATATCATCTATCATCCATAGTTCTATCAATTATTCTGAAGTTTAAATGAAATAATAATAACCATAATAAAAATCATCAGATATAATCGTCATCACAATCCTCCCCTGAGAAAACACGAAGTCGTTGACAATCCCATTTAATTGTCACCGAGGCGAACAATAACGGGATTGTTCCTTCGTTTCCGCGGCAAACTTTCAGACGCGTGCTACGCCACATGGGGCTGGTGCGCGCAAGACGAGCACGTGCCGCTTTGTGATCCTCCGGTGCACACAGCGGTGGTTAAAAGACAGCTTTTTTCTCGTCTCTCCTTTCCTGAGCGAATCGTTCCTCGAAACAACGCGCGATTATTTCGTAATGAGGTCGCACGACCAGAAGTTAGTCTCTATTACGGCGAAAGCCGCTGGGAGCCAGACGCGTGCCCCTCGTTAAAGTCTTCGGACTATGCACGATTCCGTGAAATTGCGCGATCACTCGTTAGCAATCCCAGTGTGTCACCGCGGGGTCAAGTTTTTCGGGTTGACTTTCAGATATCAGCGTCAGGATCGATTAAAAAAGAAATTGAAGAATTGTAATATGATCGGAGATAATATTTTTGGATGGAGAATTACGTTTTATAAAACTGAAACAAATGTAATATAATTTTGATATTTAATTTATATGTTAAATTATTTATATTATATAATATAATATGTACTTTTAATAGGTGTGCAAATGAATTCGATACCTTAAAAAATGGTTATTTTATGTAAAAAGGACGCTGAATTAATTTGCATACCTGTTACTACATTAATAATAATATACTAATATAGTATTATTTTGTCATACATACTATATTATTATATATAAATTTCATATATATATATACACATATACAGATAAAGGAAGATTTCCACAAATGCCAAAATCTATAATTATTTAATACATTAAATATAGATATATAACATATGATTGTCAAATTTATCCCTCGTGCATATAAATAATCTTATTTAACTATATACATTTTGAATTTTCTTCATACAAAAATGTTTTCAAAACACAAGTCCCATTACAAATTAACATATAACCGTTTCTGTGTAATTAAAATACAAAATTTAATATACTTAAATAACATTTCATCAGCTCATAATAGTATTTATTGAATTGTTATAAATCAATTTTATAATTTTAAAAGAAAAAAAATAAAAAAAAAAATAAGACATTTTCGCGGTGAAAGATATTTATCTTTCTTTTATTTCATTTTTATTTTATGAAATTATTTTTATATGACGAAATCAATTACAAAAAATTTAATTAACTATTTCATAAGAAATAATTCATTTATGTCGAATACAAATTACATTTAACTTTAGGAAATATTGACTTAATTATAAGACAACATTATTATTATTAATTTTTTTACTTATTATTGAAGCAACTGTATTCAATTAACATATAAATTCAATTTATAAAATAATACATAGTTACTTTTAATGATTTTATTAATTATATAAGACGATATGCATTTTAATTAACATTCAATATTTCTTTTTAATTCGAAAAATTTATATTAAAAAGATTAATATTTTAAGTTGAAGAGTCTACACTTGTTTTAATCAAAATCACTTTAACAATTATTTTTTGAGTCAGGAAATTCAATTTACTTGATATAAACAATTAATAATAAACATATTGAAATTCCAATACTAATACCTCAAAAATGTCAAATTAAAGCCAATCAGACAGTTAGAATTTTACACTAATAACCACATACAACATAATAATCACTATCCTTTATCAGTAGTCGGAAATTAATCATCAATCCCTTCAACATCTCGATCAACGATTTTCTTAATCCTCTTGTGGAAAGGCTGATTTATGCTTGTAGTTTTTATTGACCCGAGAACCGCATACCTGCGATTTGTGGCAGTGAAAGAAGAGAAACGGGAAAACCCCGGGTGGAAACGACAGAAGTAATCCCAGCGTCATCCCTCACGAAAAACATCTCTGTGCGTTTACAACGCGTAAAGGGCCGCGCATTGTATTCATAAGTACCTGACATAAAGCATCAGAGTTAAATCTTTTCCAGATGGTGTGAAGTTGTAAACGCTTTCCCATTTTGACAAAATTATATTACGTCCCTTTCCTTTATTTTGAAAACTCTATTTTCACTTTCCCAAAAGCATTGTCCGAAATTTAAAGTTCAAAGTGTGAAGGAACACGACTGAAAAACTGGTTTAAAAATTCAATGAAAGGTTTTATTTTTCGTCGAATATACATATTTTTTTTACAAAATGCATGTGCTGAAAACCGAAAGTCGATTCATTTATCATACAAAAAACTTGTTTCTTATCTAATTCATAAATTAAAAATCTAATTACGACTCACTTCGAAACCTTTTCACAAAATTTACAATGATCATTTTTCCCGAAATTTATATTTTATACAAATATAAATAAGACTTCTTGCTTTAAGTACATTAAAATTAAATAATATATTATTTTTTCTCATGGTATTTATAATATATATAAACAAAACCAAAATCGACGCTAATGAACATTTTGGACATTGGAAAATGTTTTCAATTTTTACAAAATGTACTCTTTCGCTATTAATTACTTCCGCTTGAAAATGTGGTACGTTTACAGGTTACATTATTTACAAACAACTGGTATTACACGGTCGTTAAATTAAGGGTAAAATAATGATTCATATTATGCAACGTTATGAGGGCGTCTCTTTGGTCGATTGGCATCGATGCAGGTCAGTCTTCGGATGTGTATAAAATATATGTACATATCTTATGATTAAATCTATGATTCGCCTTGGAGCACGGTTATTATGATACACAATAAAATCTGTCATCATAAATCGATATTTATTTACAAGGTATTTTTTAAAAAATTGTTTTAAATTAACATTTTCCAAAATATTCATTTAAAATTATAAACGAAACTTGCTAAGAGAAATTAAACATGACATTTCCAACTACTCTCATTAGTAAAATGACATAAAACCATTCTTATTTCAAAGGAGCAATTTTAAATTCCTTGGCAAACCCACTACATTTCATGCAAATTTGTCGCACCATTCACGCCACTAATTCACTTAACGTGAATACTCCAATTTTCAATTTTTGCCTCTCCCTGCAGCTGCGAATCGATATTTTACAACTTATCGCTTTCTTACGAAACTCCACTGAACCCCAGTGAAATCTACCAAATTCCATCGCCTGTATTGATTCCCATTCTTCAAAACTCTCGCCTTGTTACCAACTTTTATTTACCACTTTTCACGTATAATTTAATCACGTTATAAGTTTGACCAAAATTTCGCGAAGTCACAAATCGAACAAGTTGGCAAACTATTTCCATTTATGAAATAGAACGAATAACATCAAGCAACAAACCCATTAATAAATTATGTTGTTATATGCTTCGTAATAGAGTAATAGAGTTTATGCTTAAGCAAACGATTTCAATTGAAAGTTAAAAGGCTTAACGGCGCAGAATTCTGAATTACTTTGGTACGATAACCCGGGCGTATGCTTTATTAAACGAAACCTTGGTTTCGCGACCAAGGCGATCAATTTTCGCGCACTACGATGAAGTGTCCCAACAGACGATGTAAATTTTGACGCATTCACAAACACGTTTAGAAACTTTACCTGTTGGCCGTAGTACAACATATTTTTATCCAATGACCTGGCGATTCCCCAAACAAGCGTCACTAGTATAGGAATTCCTGCGTGATTAATTGACCACTGTTATTATTTGTTGTACAAGTTCATTGAATTGCAAGAATATTAATTGAAATTAATTTCAAAGTATTATTTTCGTAATTGAAATACTGACAAATTTTTGCATTAAAGTGCACCCTTGCTTTCAAGTTAATCGATAAAGAGGTTTAAATGTTGAAGTTATGTTACGAGTACTAAATAATTAGTTCAATTTTGAAATAATTCTTTTAAAGATACAAAACAAATAATGACTGTATGTTTTATAAGTCAAATTTAAACATAATCTTTAAACCGCAATTACTAATTTATATGTCAATAATGTATTTTGGAACAAAGAAATGCTTAATTTATTACACGTTTTGCTAATATCTTAAAATAAAATATTTCGACAAATACATTTAATTAACATTTCGTATACTCAAGAAATTTATTAACAATTAAAACAAAGAAAATTGAGATCACTTTATGATACATTCAATAGGCATACTTCATAATTGCGCAGTTAAATAAATATTAACTATAAATTTGATACAAACCCCAACCAATGACGAGGTATACTCTTAATTTTATGTCACCCGCAAATGGCTGCACCACCAGTAAGTAAAGAAACAGACCTGAAACGATGTAATTACATGACGTAAATTTCGTGAGTAAAGTAAAATATATCGTTTATTATAAAATATAAATATTGCGGCGATGATTTGATAATAAGGTGTTGAAAAGACTGGAAAGAAGGAGAGTAAGATATAAAATTTATGACCGACGTCTTTATATGAATCACATTTTTCGCTCTTTTCGTTGTAAAATTCTATTCAATGGTATTTATTAAAAAATATACGTTAAAATTTCATTTCTTTAATAATTTTTTTAAAAGATTATCGAATAACAATACAAATTTTGTTACACATATGACATAATTTCATTATTTAAAAAAAAAAACAATATTCAAAAAATATTTGTTTGTTTATCTTCGACATAAAAGGGGTGGTATGCATTATATCCAAATCTCATTTTATCTTCACCTTCAAAATCTCCAAAAACTCGTGGATAATTTACAAACAGGATAATAGTACTTTCCGCACAAGGGACGAAAGTTGGCGATTCTCGACTCGTGTGCAGAATGAAGTTTTTCGTAACAAGTGCATGGAATACGGTAGATTCCCGTTCTAAAAAAAGGGAGCAAAGTGACCCATTCCAAGCAGACTCAAAAAAGCAGGGACGGAAGAAACTAGGTTATGGAAAGAAAGTAGATTTCATTGTTTTCCATTCTAAGCAGTGCAAGAAAGTAGGGATGGAAAGGAACTAGGGGATGGAAAGAAACTAGATTTCATTATTTTCCATCCTAGTTTCGTCCCTGCTTTCTTGCGTCTGCCTGGAATGGGTCACTTTTTTCCCTCTTTTTAGAACAGGAATTTCCGTATTCCATGCATGTGTTGCGAAAATATATATACAAACAGCGGTGATGATAAAATGCGTGAATGATAAAATGAAAGTATTGATAATACGATTTTCTGATAATTTGAATCCTTCCCTATAAAAGTACCTATAAATAAATACCTATAAATTGTCATTCAAATGGAATCGAATTTCTACTTGATCAATGGATGTCAATGGTGTGTCTTCTTTGAAAATGGTGAATTAAATTGCAATAAAAAATGTGCAATTAACATATTCATGCGAGCAACATGCGATTTACCTTCGACGAACATCCAAAAGAAATTTGTCAAATGGAAGTAATGTAGCAGAGAAAATAATATGACGCAGGTAGTTACGTCCGTTTGCATGGATACCTGTAAAATCATAACAAAGGCATATTGTTACATAAAATCTTATTTCAGATAATTACGTTTAATTAAATCGGTGTTTCTACTGAATGACCGAAATAAATCCCTTTTATTATGTTTAATTCACATATTTTGATTGTTATTTGAACTTAAGAATAAGATTTATAAAAGACATTAAAATAATTTCATATTAAAATAATCATAAATATAAAATAAGTACGTACATTGATTAATATATAAATAATTTTAATATTTTTGTCAACTTCAACGAGTTCAACATTTATTTAGTAAAATTTAGATTTGTCTTCAAACTCGGTATGCAATTTTCTTAGAAAAATTGTTCACTTGTTTGATTTGATGTCAGATTCAAAGACAGTTCAATATGCGTTAGACATTATGTTGAGTCTGTCTTTTTGGATAAGATTCAAAAGTTTTTTATCAAAAAAATGTTGACATATTTATTCGTATAATTCACGGAGAGAATTTAATCATAAATTCGCGATTGATCGAATGTGCGTTTCGTGACAAAAAATCAATTCGTTTTATTTTATATTTACGTCGTCGAAAGTTTGACATTCGCAATAGCTGCACATCACCTGCATTACAGCTGTTAAGATCCACACCAAATCTGCCAGAATATAAGTAAACATTAGGTTTGTGTGGATTTTGTTTCTTAGAGTCCTGAGTTCTCTGCAAAATATAATAACAATGATTAGGTTGCAAAGAACAAGAATAAATGCTTAAATAGCATAAAATATTAAATATCGTTAAACGAATTGAATGGCTCGATAGAATAACCGGACTTGCGCTCGAAAAGAAGATAGTACTTTACCTGATGAGGGGAATTTGGGTAAAAATAAAGCATGCCCAATCGCGCAAAAAAAATTATCTTAACTTGATTGTTTTATTGTTCATTAAATTTATAAAATTTAAAAAAAAACGTGTAAATATCTAAATATCCGTACATTTAAACACGTGCTTATACACGGATTTATTAAATACACGTATAGTCCGTGTATCCGTGAACACGTGAAATAGGGAGCTCTAATTTTTTCCTTTTATAATTTTTTTTTGATGTATTGATTTCGAGAAAAAAATAAAAACATAAATTGCGGTAACTTAGGCTCAGTATTGATATAAATCAATAAAATTTGTCTTCATTTGTTCAGAATACTCTAGCGAAAAAGAATTGACAAATAAAAATTATAAAAAACATTAATCTGTTTATAAACGTTAATGCAAATACATAATAACATTATTCAAACTTTTCGTGTAAAAAGAGTGACACGAAAATTTTCATTCAAAAAACTTCAAGCGAGAAAAATGTTTGTTAATGTGTAAGGCGGATTTTTGCCAAGTTTCAGATCGGCTGATTAAGGATTCTATGAGATATGATGATTTGAAAAAATACCGAGATATTCGATATAATAAAGGTGAATATAATCAGGTGGAACGTACTTGTAATACAAAAATATGAAGACTGCAATGACGAGGGTTGTCAACGAAAGACTATAGCCAATGAAATACAGCGTCGTCGTAATTTCCACCCGCGATTCCTCGTCTGATGAATGGTCTTGGGACTCGAGACATAGCGAGTAGTTGGTTGTATTCCACGTTCCGTTTGAGTAACACCATTTGGTCGCGTTTTCTGGAAATACAAGTTTACTCGATCAGAATTGAATCGAACTCGAGGACATTGTATCGTTGATACAAATATTAGATTTTTGATTTGCTCTTTAAACAAAAGCACCCGTGATTTAAGAAAATTAATAACATTAAAATATTGCATCTGTAACGCACGCTAAAAAAGGACGCACACATATTACTAATGTTAAATCAATCATTGTTCATACGAAACTACAATACTAATCACAAACATAAATTTTTATCAAACTGAAAATTGGCAAATTTATATGTTATCACCAAGTGTTGCAAGTAAATAACCACGAAAACTTCATCAGTTTCGCAGGAATTTTAATCAAATTAACTTTATAATATTAATTGTTAAATAAATGTTTGTTCAACGCATAAAATTCGCGTTGAATGAATATGTAATACCATATTTATCCGATTCCTAATTATTAGAAACGTTTAAATAAAAAATAAACTTTCTAAATACATATTGCGTTAATTAGTTTGTTCAGATACAAGTTTTCAAGAGCGGTTATCAAGTAGTCTTTAAAGTTTTTCTTATATCGCTTTTAATTTTTATACTCCGCGGTAACGATAATTCTTTAGAGTACATTAAGAAGTAATTTTCAGTCGACTGATGCTTCGCATGTATTCTCGAAAAGATTGAAAAGTGAAAAGTTTCTAAGAAATTCTGATTTAAAGATAAAAGTTCTTTTCGTGTAGTTATTTTTCGAAGATTAATTCTTAATCAGAATTTTGTATTGAAAAAAGTTATGTAAAAATGAATCTCAATGTTGCAATGGTACTATATTCGATTTTGGATCAATGGGGCGTTCGGATTGAATTGATTGAAGTGTGAAATTTCCAGGAATAATGCGATGGATTTTATCGTTTCGATGTAGATGGAATTATTGATAAAACACTATTTTCAGCTCTCAGTAAAATTGAAATTGTGTCGGGATATAAAGGTAGAGTAATATTGTGAATTTAACAAAAGTAAACAAAAATAACATCTAATAACTAATTAAAAAAAGAATCTTTATATTTTCATCAACGCAGACGTTTCGGCTTTGAATGTAGGTTCTGTACTACATGTTAGTTATCGTCAGAATCGATATGAAAAGTTAACCATTAATTTTTACAGTATTATAATTAATTCAAATATTATTTGATTTATCTCTACATTGATAAGATTACTTTCGCTTAAACGATTTTAGTTAGACAAACGTTGAGCAATGTCAAATTAAAAAGATAACAAATTAATTAATTAGTCGACTATAAATATCGCGTTTGAATGAAATCTGTGACATTTCAAAAATGAATGAAACTTTCGCATGCTAACTAGTTTAAATAATGCGAAACGTCATTTCATTATCGGTTGAAAGTTCAAATTATAAAATTGTACGAATATACAAATTCGCATTTATCGATCGATTACTTTAATTAAAATGTTATTCTCGGATATCACTTCTGATCCGGACGAGCAATAAATCCGAAAATAATAATGAATTGTGCACGCGCGATTGTGATTATTAATTTAATGGCAAACGGTACACGCACGAGTGTTCAACATTTAACCGGATTCGACGATAGTAATTTATATCGTGTTAACGATTTCTCATACGGTACAAATAACTTATGTTTAATGTTACAATAACGAACTTTATAAACAAGATATATTTTACGGTCGGACTCATAAACTATTGGTGTTCACTATATTTGCGGCAGCCGTTTAGTATCGTGAAACGTGAAACAATCGACTGAAATGTACTTTACGCTTATGTTTTAATGTCATATTTTCAAAATGTATTTTTGTTTTACATTTTTGTTATATTTGTATTATATTTTAAAATATATTTTCATATTATCTTTTCAATAACTGTCCAATTACACTCGATGGTAATTGGAGATCAATACTTTTTATTTTGTATTTTGTAATTGTGTAAACGTTTTATTTTTCATTTTGTTATCTTAATGTAAATATTCTTTTACAATTTTTCAATTGTATATTATATTCAAGTACCAAATATATTAAATAATGTTAATTTTTTTATCTTTTTCGATTATCATTAATTCGTTACGTCCATTTTGTCACTTTCATTTGAAAATTATAGTTCATTCTTTTGATTATATTTATTTGTTCACCTTTATTTTATTATGATAAATTTAATTTATTAATTTTAAATTAAATTGTATTCGATTTAATTTAATGATTAAAAAATATTCAACTTTAAAATACAATTTTATATTATGATGCAGATTTGATGATTTATATCAGATAACCATCATTCAGTTCTTTCAAATCATCATCTCCATTTGAACTTTTCTTGCGATTATCTTAAATTAAAAATAACAATTTAATAATCTGAATTTGTTCTTCTTTACAAAATGTTCTGTATTAACATATTCGTTTGCCCATTGTAATTTAATTATATTAATTTTGTATGTTCAGTTGATTATCTTCTTTTCATGACACCCCCATGCAATCAATCTTAATAATTTTTTAAATTCACCACTCTCACGACTCATCTCCATTAATAAATTTCTGTCAATTATTCTGATTGATAATTTTCGTAAATTACTTTCAATTATTTTATTTCCATTCACAATTTTCATTATTTCCTGAACATAATCGCACATGTATTCATTTGTTATACAATTTTAATTTTACTCCTAGAACAAATTATCATAAAATATAAATCAAACCCTCTGCTGAATCGACTCGGCATATTAATTTCTATTTGTCTAATATATATATTATCAATATGATCCGGACTGATATGCGATTCCAGCATGTTCAACGTGTTCCAACCAATCGTGATTATATTTTCAAATTCGAATAGAAATATAAAAATGTTGATTCGTGACTGTTAATCGAATTACGGATTAACGGAAACTCGTACCAAAGTTAATTACGCGCGAATTCGATCTTGTGTGGAAGTTTGACACGAGTTATCGATTCAAACAAATAATGACATTTTTATTTGCAAGAAAAACGTTCGAGGAATCTGTTACATCCGTAAAAGCTGAATCCTCATTGCGTGCGAAGTATTGAAAATTCTGACGGCGCGCGCCAGTAACTTTGGCGAATATTATTCTATCGCAGATATGACCGAAAATAATAATTGGAATTGAATTTCTGTTGGAGAACATTGTAGTGCGATTCACGTATTTTGTCATTTACCGCTGAATTCGTAGGAATAAAATGCTTTCAGACACATTCATCATCAATCTGTGACAAATTTATGTTTCTCGTAGACAAATGAGATGGTTTCGTAATTAATTTCAATTAAGTAATTATTAAGTTAATCACTGTATTAAATATCATCTTAAACAAAGGATATTTTTTCCTTATATAATATTGCAAAGTGAACAAATTTAAATAATTAAATTATTATTCCTTAATGAAGATAATCGCAAGAAAATTGCGAAATGCATGAATTTCAAGAATGAAATGTCGTTTATATCATAAAAAGCATTCGTTAAATTAAAACAGAAATTAAATCAGCATTGAAACAGAAGATATTTTGACATAATTGTAATATATTTAACAATAGAATATATAATTATTATCAATAATTAATTTAATATTTTGTTCAACAATATATGATAATATGTTTCTAACATCTTTTAAAATTGTATAAGTTTTTTTTTTTTTTTTTTTTAATTCAATTAATTATTACGCTTTCCCCCAAAACATTGATAATAAGTTTAAAATGGAAATTTTAATTAATTTTATTTTCCATATTCCTTTTCTTAAAAAGACCCCATTATTTTAGATCCCAGGTTTGAAGATGGGAAAAATGAATTAATTTAAATTTT
>JABFPC010000105.1:0-11258 GCA_022817565.1 Chromoteleia sp. ZL-2020
TCCTTGTAAAAGTGAATTTTATAATGAGAGTGAAATTGATCAAACTTGCTATGAGAATAGTAAAAATGGATGCAACTTTAGTCAATTTTGAAGACAATAAATAGTATCAATATGTATTGTTTGTAAGATAGTTTGTACTATAAAATTGTTCTTCAAGTGCAAATTACTCGATTGTGATTTATCAAACTTTTTTTTTCCGACTTTTTTTCAAGTATACCGTAGTAGAAATTTTCGCCAAATCTGATCAGGTCTTAATCGTGAAATTATTGCATTCTGATCAGATTTATCTCGAATTTCTACTAAGTTACAAATTGCAAAATCGACATTAATAGACCAAAGCTGCTTCATACACGCTTAAAACAAGTTTTTGTAATGTATGTGATATATTTTTTGTAAAAATGTCATCATTCGAAATATTTTAACTACGTTTGCTTTCCTTTTAGTAGCAATCGATTTCATTTTACTATCAGTTTAGAACACGTACCAACCTAATAATGATTTGTTTAAATTCTGTTTAATTTTTCTTTAAAGTTCACTTCAATAGCAATTAAATATTAATTTAAATTATGTAAACTTACCTATTAAATTTTAAGTAATTTATACTTAAATTTAATTCGTTACAAGCGTTATGGAAATGCAATTAAATTTGTTGCCTAAATAAATCATTTTTTCAACACTTGCGAGAAAGTAGCCACTTTTCTCCCTACAAAGTGTGGCAAAAGTGACCAATTCGAAGCAGATGCAAAAAAGCAGGGATGGAAAGAAACTAGGGATGAAACAGAAAGGAATTCTAGTTTCTTTCCATACCTACTTTCATGCATCTGCTTAGAATTGATCACGTTTCCCACACTGTTTAGGCGAGGAAAGTGGCTACCTTCTCGCACTTGTTAGGAAAAACTTCGTGTCGAACTCGGAACAAATACGATTCTCAACTCGTGTGATTTCGGCAAACTTCACACTTGTCGAGAATCGCAAACTTTCGTCCCTAATGCGACAAGTACTATATCTGTGAATATAATTTTTAAACTTCAATGTAGCATTTATAATAAATGATGATAATGATGGAAATGTTATATAATTATGTATAAATTTGTTTTCACTAAATTTAATCTAATTGTTTCTATTTTCGGATATACAACTATTTCTATATGTATAAAATTAGTGTTTTTAACCAGTTAGCTGTGGTGACTGCTTCGAAAGTTTGTACCTAAATTGAGTTGCAAAAATGAAGCTGTGACGGGTATGCTCGTCAAACACAGAGCATATGAAAATATTATGGTGTTGAATTAAATATGTAATCAAATAACTGTTTTTATTCTATCTCTCTCTCTTTACACTCTTAAAAATGTTCCACTTTCCTTAAACTTATTGTACGCTTAATGAAAATCAAATAAATTCAAGTAAAATTTGGATAAATGACAACCGAATCACTTGTAATGCAAAGAGAACAGTTTTTATATCGCAATATTATTTTCCACCTGCACGATTCGGAAAAGCGTCTTCAGTATATCGATTATCGATTTAACTGATCGATTTAAATTTACCGAATTGACAAAATTGATAACCTCCAAAATCATATATACTTTCATGTCAAAGTTTACACGATAGTGCCTATGCATTCTGAAGTAATATGGCGTAAACAGTAAGTCCACATACAGGAAGTGGAAAAACATGAAGTAGAATTTCGGATCATAGCTATTATCTTTCCACTTGCTCAGATATCAAATAGAATTTCCACTTACTGTATACCGATTCCGATTACTTCAAATCGTTATTTTTAAGAGAGTTCTTTTAAAGATGAATCTTTGATTTGTTATAATGCTGGAACATCTTTAATCGTATCCCTCTGGATGACTAGCGTACGCAAATGTAAATTAATATTCGCGAAAGAGTCAAATTAATACAGCCATGATGCATACGATCTAGGCCATACAGCACTGTTTAGACGAGCGACAACTGCTGGCGCACACGAGTAGGTAAGTCACGCTTTGAAGGATGATTCTACGTTGCGCGTGTTTCCGGGCAAACAGGCGAAACTTGCAATCCCCCCAATGGCGCGGACGCGCCCTCGTGTACGTCCCTCCATCACGGCAAAGTTATGTCCTAATCGATAATGCGTGTTTACGCGCGAGTCAACGTCAATATATTTGAGGCTTCGGGGTTGGTCAGTCATGCTTCTTAATTGAGGCTCCTGCCATGAGATGTCCAACAGTCAAAAAGAGACTCGTGCGAGATACTGATGGCTCTATTTTCAAACCTTTTCACAACGCAGCGATGGATATTGCGATACATTGTTCCGTTCGGCTACAAAAAAACTCCGCTACCAGCCTTCTCCATTAATATTCCATCGAACGCGTTATGCCAATCAATAATATTTTTATTCGCGTTCAAATTTGCGTACGCAAATTCGTGACTCAGTTAATTAGATATATTTTTGACAATTAATTGTGCACGATGCACGCGTCTCGCGTATAATTAAAGTGTCGTTGTCTTCGCATCGCAATTTGCAAACAATAATTCCGAGAATTCTTCGACCGTATTGAGAAAAGCGATTAAGAATCGTTTCATTTAATTAATTTATTATCCTAAACACACGCAAAGTAATCCAATAAAATGGTAATGTACGAAGTTAGCGCCGTGATAGTTTTAAGTGTTATGATACTGATCAAATCTAGACCAGTTTAATTAATGGGGAACCTGTTAGATGGTAGGGTAATGGAAGGTCATTTATCTTTGACGAGAATAATCGTACAAATAAAAAGTCTCGTAAATATAAACACCGCACATATTCGCCGGTATCGAGCGAAAATACAATGATCGTTCTGCAATTTAGATAAAGTGAATTTCCTTTCTATTGCAATTCTTGGATCGATGTTTATTAAAATTGAAGCTCCGATGAATAACATTTCATCAAACTGGTTTACATTACATTGTATTTTACTTGCATTTAATGAAATTTTCTTTGTGGTAAAATCTTAGTGGTACAATAGTTGATAGTTGTTCTTTAACCAGCAGCAATATAACGTAGATATCAGTGGCACCTTTTACGGCGGCTCTTTGTGTTATGGTTTGGCATCCCCATTGGATTAAGAGACCCCATAGAGGGAAAAACGTAATATAAAAGGCTTATCGGCTAAGCTGTTAATATGTTGTACGAAGCTGCGACTAAGAAACTATGTATATATTACTCGAATGTACATACATATGTTCTCTGCTATTATACATCAGGTTAAGCATTGGCACTGTGTTCGTAGAATTTGTCTTTTTGCGGTTTACTTCAAGAAAATTGCAAATTTATGAAGCACTTGCAAAGTGAAAATGCATTTAAGAAAAATAAAGCGTATTTGTATACAAATTATATCTTCTTGTAAATGTACATTGTTATAGATGCTATTTTAGTTTTGATTTTAGTTTTGATGTTTAGAAATTAAAAATGATTTGTTATGTTCTTTATACTTTAATTAAATCTATAAAATAATAAACTATAAATAAAGACATATATGACATTGATATCATGAAATTTGAAAACAGCTTGTTACCAGTTTGTTTTCTTTTTAATTTTAACGTCAAAAAAACTTTTATTAAACGGTTTAAACATATTTGAATAACTTGGAGTTCAATTTGTTTAAAATTTTATTTATTTTGTAAAATTTACAATATTTTCCCCATATATATACATGAATGTCCCGTCATTATGTACGACTCATACATGAACTGTATGTGATCTGTGTATGCATCACACAATAACTAAAAATAACCAGCTTAATATGTCATGAGGTCTATATTTTATGTTAAATCCTACCTAAGATTTCGTGAGTTTATTATATGACATCTTATAGAAATTCGGAGGGAATAAATTAAATTAAGTTCATGTATAGAAATTAATCAACGTCTTAAGTATTTAATCATGACGATATTAATCAGTGTGAGGTTCAATACGAGATTTTATATCGTCTTTAGTAAGCATGAGCCCTATTAAAATTGCACATGCATGTAGTTCTCACATATGAAGCAAGTATAATTCATATACTCTCTATTTATACAGCACATATGATCTATATATGGGTCTTTACTGGTCTATGTATAGTAAATTATGATACAACTAAAATTCGAAACAGTTTGAACTCTGCATTAGTCGAACTATTTTTGTTTTTGAATTGTTCGAACTATCGACACACTTAAAAAAATCATTTATTATTTATTAGTAATGAATCATTGATATAGACTTACTAATTTAATGTTTTAGTTATAAATATTTTTAAACCGTATCTTGCATGAAGTTTTATTCTAAAAGTTAAAAAATATAAAAAAGAATGAAAACGCGGGTCTTTGACGCTTATGTCAAGTAAGGGTAGTGATATGAAATACGAGGGTCGTTCAATAAGTCCTTAGAAAATCCAAGAGATGGCGCTCGAAGTATCGAAGAAGGCTTGCTTTTAGTAAGCATCATCTCTCACTAGACTGCTGTTAAAGTTTCAGCTATATCCATTGCGTGGTTTCATTTTCATAGTCTATTGAAGCAACAATCTTTCGTGTATTTAGAAAAATGGAAAAAATGGGTTTCGTGCGGTGATTAAAAACTTCTATTTAAAAGGATTATCACCGAAAGAGATCAAAGCCGAGTTGGATGAAGTTCATCTGCTCCTGTGTTTGCGACTGTTTACAATTGAGTAAATGAGTTTAAACGTGACCGTACATCCACAAATGATGAACATCGTTCGGGACGTCCAGTGGAAGTGACTACCTCCGAAATGATTGACAAAATCCACGATATGGTTTTGAGTGATCGACGAATCAAAGTGCGCGAAATAGTTAAGGCCACAGGCATATCACAAGGTACAGTGTTTTCAATTTAGAAAAATCTCGGCAAGATGGGTGCCGTGTTTGCTCTCAATGGAGGATAAACGCAATCGTGTGATCGATTCGGAGGCTGGTTTGGCGCTTTTCCGTCGCAATCCTGACGAGTTTCTGCGTCGATACATAACTGTGGACGAAACATGGTTACATTCCAGAGACAAAGGAACAGTCGAAAATTGGCCCCCAATGACTTTTTTTTATTTGCAAACTTGAAAAAATGGCTCGGCGGAAAACGATTCACGTCGAACAAGGAGATCATTACCCAAGCAAATGCCTAATATTATTTTGAGGACCTTCAGAAATCCTACTTTTTAGACTGCTCAAAAATGTTGGAGAAACGCTGGGTAAAGTACATCGAGCTAAAAGGAGATTCTGTTGAACAATAAAAAAAAATCTACCCAAAATAATTTGTTTTTCTATCTTTTTCTAAGGACTTATTGAACAAGCCTCGTATTAATCAACAGATGAGAAATGTTGAATGTATATGTTTCTTGAATTTATTTCCAATTAAATTATATTATAAATGCATTAAGAAACTTGATGTAATTGGTATGTAAATATTAGGTTTGTGCATAAATAATTGCGGTTTTTTTTGGAATTGGTGGTTATAAACTGCACTTATTTTCGCACGAATCTAATGGTATTACTTTTGTATAAAATTTCTGTAATGTTGATCGATTATTTTTTAAAAAAAATATAGGAATTAACAGCATTCAGATAGGTGCTAAAAGATTATCTATACAGAAGTATTAACCCTGTACAGTTAAAAAAATTGTTTGTTACGTTGACTTAATGTTAATTCATTTGAAATGTTCGTTATAATTAATGAATTTACGAATACGAACCTTTATGAATAGGAGCATTTGAACGTTTTTTTTTATTCGTCGATTTTTTCCATGTAATTCGTTTTGGGCAGTGTACTACTGGACGATTATGTGAGGTGCAGAGAGAAGCACAGCTATCGTTGCGATTACTGTGAATAACGTAAATACCCACAAGCAAAACCTGAAATAATTAACAGTATATGAATTTATGTCATCAACAATTACAGAAAAACTATTAACTACGCATAGAAAAATGTGATTAATCGAAGCAATATATTAAATTAGTTGACTAAAAAAAAATAACAGTAAATGTTAACTGATCTACACGACAAAATTGGCCTTTATACAAAATTGGAAATACAAAATTCCTAGCACATGCTAGGATGTGTGCAAAATTACATAAAAAATGTAATACAAGTTCCTAGTTTATACAAGTACCAAATATGCAGATGACGAATTTCTTTAGCAATTATTAAAAATATTTGTAAAACAATAAATTCAATATTGAAGAGCAGTCAACTTTATTACCAGAACTATTTCATATTAAAACATAAATGTTAGTAAATACAGAGTATCCTAAATTAAATATAAAATATTTTACCTATGTACTCATGATGCACAAACAAGAAGAAACATTTATTTAACAACATTTTCAGATAGGCATTGTTTTTGAAGCTACTGCACATCAAAGTCTAAATTTTAAAGATCATTTTTAAAGGGTTTTAAATGTGTTAAATTATATTTAAAAATATAAATGATTATGTTTTATATTTATTTTGACGATCTATCTATAATTTACTATTTTTCCATGTATCGAGAAAAAGAGGAATTTTAGAATTCAATCTGGCGCACAATAACGTTCAAAATATCGATCTTGCGAAGTTTTATTAAATAAACTATTCTGCATATTTTTGCTTGAGAAATATGTGGATCAAATATTTCATACTTATTTAGGACACATTCTGTATTGTAAATTCCATTCATAATATTAATAACTTGATCACGTTTGAAAGTTTGTCAACTTACACGGCAGTTTTTATTGATTAATGCTAGCGTATACGTGATGTGAATAGAAACAACTATATATATACTACTATAAGCTGTTTGTAAACACCACTTTAAAATAGACACCGTCCACAGTGATTCTGCAGTATTGTCCCAGTAGTACTTCTCGTTAAACAAATGTAAAAAATGTTTCAGAAATTGTGAACTGGGACATTGCTATGAAATCACAACCACTCCTTATTTATTGAAATATCATAGTGATTATCGATCTAAATTTCAAAGGTTGTCGTACAATTTTTATATATATATTATAAACTGTTAAAGATAAATACCCAATAGTTTGAAGTATGCGTGCGAAGTAAAGGTGTTCAACGTGTGTTCGGTATGCGGTAATACAAACATGCGATACCGACGTTTAATCGTTACACAATCTGATGTTAATCGAAGTATAATCTAAATTTGAGTTAATCGCGGTATAGACGAATTATTATAAGTTTGAATTGCATTATGAATCGTTAGATATAATTACATTTAGTTGCAAATACTTTTATGTTATTACTTTGTTGAAGGTTGTTCATTTTCCGTAATTAAATTTAACAATCAATTTTCTACCATCATGTCGTAATAGTTTTGAAAAATGCTTCAAAACTAGTTACGTGATAAGATTTTACTGCTACCTTGAGTAACTTTTAATTGTATGTATCCACCATTATGTAATACAAATAAAAGAACTATATGAAAAATAATTAACTAGTATGTAAATAATATAACTTTTATGAAAAATTGTTATAATATTTGCTTGAAACGTTCTTTTGGCTTGAATAAAAAAGTAATTATAATTCGAATTGAATTAAAATCTGTACATCGTTTTAGACTAACGAATAATTTATGCAGTTTTGTTACGAAAATGGAGTGAAACTTGCATGGGAATGATGGTTAATTTGTCTTAAACCTCTTTCCATGAGCTGAAATAAATATCTTAGGTTTTCCATCTGAATAACACTTATTGTTGGTATATGTGTTAAGCATTGTATATCAGCGGTATGTATCACAAACTGGTTTATTTGTAAGTCATTGTGTGTTTATTCTCCCGCGCAAAAGAATTGTACGGGTACGTGGAATCACTCATATTTTATCCCTATATTTTCACACATATACATGACATTTCCCAGAAAAATATGTTTCATTTATAACAGATATTTTCAAAAATTAAAAAACCGGAAAACGGATGATAGTTGTGCTGCCCATAATAGTATATTATAATTGTATTGCATTGTTTTTTGTACTGTGATTATTGATTTTTGGTTCGAATTCTGGATTGCGATTTTGTATGTTGTCTGCAGCATTGGTTGTACCATCAAATGTTCTACAAAGGTTTATAAGGAGTTTAACAAAATATGCTTTTATTAAATTCGAATTCATACAAACAAATTGCGAGTGCAATATTTAGACACATGACTTTGAGATATTTAGGGAAGTTTAATTGCAATAATATATTTTTACGTTTTATATACTTCAAAAGCATTCATCAAAACTATTTAAAATATGTTTACTTATATTTATAGACGGATTTGTTATTTTTATTTAATTATTTGTAATAAAGTTAAGTTCATTTAATATTCCGTGTTCTTATTTTGAATTTTAAGTTGTTTATATAAACTAAAAGAATTATATGAACTTGAAGATTATATTGATTATAATATTTAACAAAACTGATGAATATGTTCCCTCAAAAAGAATCGATATTCTTAAAACTGCTTTGGTTATAATAAAACTTTCAATTTAATACGTTTCAATTTAACTGCAACATGAACAGCGATTATATTTATTTTATTATTTTGCAAAAAGAGTATATATGTATGTATAAATTGCGCGCATAATTTAGAAATATATTTTTATCGATAACAAATATCATTTTGTAATTAATATGAAAATAATGAATGATAGAATCATTTCGGTACGTAATTACAATAGTTAGTTAATTATTTTTAATTCTAGTAATTGTACTATATTTCTATATAATACATAAAACATGTATATAATATCAGTCTGCAAATCAATTATTGTATTTAGCATACTTAAGATATCAAATGTTTGAATATTATTTTTCATGATGGTCACTGGTACAAGTAATATATAATAATATATACCATTATATTTATAAAAAATTTGCATAGTAGCTACGCTATATACACGGTAAATGTTTAATTTTTTGAAATATAACCAATCGTCTAATCAATGCAATAAAAAATTGTCAATCGTGGAAAAAATAATACTATATTTACAAAGACCCCTTAAAATAGCTCTAAAAGATTTAAATATTAAAAACAAAAAAAATAATAAAGGAATGAAAATAATATAAACTGTTTCAACAAAGTATTAACTCAATTTATTCTCTTGAACCCTTTAGATATATCTATAATTCGATATATTTATGTCGTATTTAAAGCCTGAAATATATGTAAATATATTATATATTTTATAATATTTAAATTTGTTATTATTTAGATGGTAATTAACTTTAAATGCAAAAGAAAAGAAAATACTATTAATAATATCTCTCAAAAATTTATGAAAATATTTATGGAATATTTTATAATTCGATTATTATTATTTCAAATTTGACATTCATTTGGATAATTTCCTCGCAATCTTATTAGAGTATACGTAAATAAGTTAAAAATAATATTGAAATAAATTGAATTGCCGGACACAAAGTTAAGTTATCATACAATTTAATATAGCATTAATAATTAGTTTTACGAAAGTTGATTAAAACAAGCAATACGCGTTCTTCCCTCATTCTTTAAACCGAACAATAATTATTAATTATAATTTTAGAACAATGGATTTATTGAAATTCATTTAAATAAGATATTTTCAAAGGTTCGAGTTTAATTAAGTCCATTTCTTTTTCATATAATTCAGCAAATATAAAAGCAGGATGAAAAGTGTACGTACTTCGATAAATAATTAATCCCAAGACGATTAATAAAAAGCCATGTTACTAGCGCTGAAAATACGCGAAAACAAAAGGAATCACGACGAGGCGTAAAAAAGGAAATTTCTTACGCCGCTGCGGAAGACGGTTTATTAAAATACATATAATACCCCTATCAAAAGGCAACGAGGGAAAGGCGTCAGCTTTAAGAGGGAAGTTTTCTTAAGTGTTCTTAATTAGAAAGTACCTGTTGCTTCGGAAAACACCGGGTCATGGCCGTAGACGCAACGAACGACGCCTCCGTCTCGATACCGCGCGCCCCAGACTCGTAAGAGTCATTATTTTCTCCTTCTTCTTCCTCTTACTCCTTCACGCGCTTTTCTTCGTTTTTTTTTCTTCTCGTCACGTTTCTCTTCTTCTACTTCTTCCACTTCTTATTACGTAGTACCTACCACTCAATAGAATATTTAGCAGGCTACACTTCTCGCGCCAGCTGAACATCGTCGTTTAAAGAGTGTTGGTGGAAAGATTCCTCGTTATATGAATAAGCGCTCAATCCACGGTAATAGATGTGATAAAATGCTCATCACGATTCCAGCTATTTCGTATCATTCACAATTCCACAAAGTATTTATTAATCGTATTTTCGTTTATTGTTACGCTTGTGGGAATCTTTACGATGGCGCATTTAAGTATAATCGGAGCTTAATTTATTTATGAATTCGTTTCACTCTTTTTTCTTTGTCATATTTTGAGATTAACGTGAAAACTCAAACGACGTCTATGATGTTTAAATTTTGAATATATTCGCGGAATGAATGTTTGTATGCACAATTTATTCAAACGTAAAGTTTGTATGGGATAAAATAATTTGAATAATACTAATTTTGAAAAGAGTAATTGTAGTCTGATAATATCTTGGAGGCTTCTTTTGTATTCAAAAAGCGCAGACCACTGGATCTAATTTACTTTGTTTCGTGACAAAAATCCTTTTTTCTATATTTTCTATATATTCTTGATTTATATACGTGTTAATTATTTGTAATACTAATATTTGTCATGGGAATCGATGCATTGAGATATTAATTTCTGATTAGAATTTTAAATATAATTAATGGATCGAAAAGTAAACAAAACAATAAAACTTTAGTATTATAAATAACAATGTTTAATAATTTCATCGATAAACATTCAAAGATGGATGTCATTAATTGATTTTATTTAGTTGTTAAAAATATCATTTGAATATAGACATAAATTATAACACGTGGAGTTTGGGATATGTACATACTGATGAACAATTGCTATTTTAGAATGCTGCTTCATGTAGTAAACGATACTAATTGCAGTATACAACAGTGGTTGCGTAACATTAATAAATATATCACTTTATTTTATTTTTTCATATATCTCTTTCATAACTGTTTTCATGCATTCGCATTTGTCCTCACAATTTTTCTTCTCGATTTTGTGAGGCATTATAGGTAGTAAAAAAAAATATGCAAAATAATAATGTCGATAAATCTAATTTATATAAGTTTATTGTTTATTTACGCTTCTATTGTATTTTAATAATTTCACTTGCGGAAATATTTTTTTGAAACAACGTGGGAAACTTTCTTAAATGGCTG
>JABFPC010000106.1:0-11249 GCA_022817565.1 Chromoteleia sp. ZL-2020
GCGCACCCAGGTGGTCGCCAAAGCCAAATCCCGAGGGGACCGTTGCCCTTGTTGCGATTGCTTTGATGATCCCGATGCCGCAACTGCAACGTTCTCGCGTTTTTGATTCGCACTGAAACGATCGCTTTGTGCCGTCGCCGATTTGTCTGGGTTCGTACGCGGGGCGGATTTTTTTTTCCCGTATAATTCGCCCGAAGTGGTATCCCGTGAGTCCATTCAAACGTTATTATCTTTTTCGGCTCGCTTCATCTGAAGTGGGCTCTAATGGAAATAATTTATGTTCGACTCTGCAACGGGACGATTAGCTTCGAAATGACGTGTACGTTATAATCTATTCAAAATATTTCTTACGAAATAATCTAGGCCAGACAATGAATACTAAATGTATTATTTTAGATGATTTATCTCGAATAATCAGTCTCAAATGAATTCACAGTTATACGCGATTCAATGAAATTCATTTTCAATTCATTATCTTCGCATTATCATTTGTAATTTGCCATCTTCATTTGACCATATTTAATTCAATATCTTCATTTTATCACTATTTTATCATTTCATTCGCCATCTTCAGTTGCTTATTTTCGATAAACATTTTCTTTTGATGATCTTCAATTCATTATTTTCATTTTATCACTTTCAATTCATCATCTTCAATTGCTCTTTAATTATTACCTCATAAATTATTACCTCCATTTTATCATTGTCAATTCAGCTGCTGCATTTTATCATATTCAATTCACCACTGTCAACTGTTCATTTAAAATTCAATATTTTTTTTACCATCTTCGATTCATTATCTTTATATTGTCATATCTAATTTACCATCATCCATCTACTCGTACTAGATTTGACATGTTGTTTTATCATCCTCAATTTATTATCTTCATTTTATCATTTTCTGTTGACCATTTTAGATTGCTCATGTTTGATTCAACATCTTCTTTTGATCATCTTCAATTTATTTTATCATTTTCAGTTGACCATTTTAAATTGCTCACGTTTGATTGAACATCTTTTTTTGATCATCTTCAATATATTGTCTTTATTTTATCATTTTCAAAATACTATCTTCAATCCTTCACTATCATTTGTTTATCTTCGATTAACTATGCTCATTTTGTCAGTTTAAATGACTATTGTCATGTCTATGTCATTTTAGCCAATCTTCATTGATGATGATTTGTCAATTATCTATCTTGAAAAATCAATATTCAATGAATTACTCAGAGTAATCTATTCTAATTCATTGATGATCATAAATGATTAATAATAAATAATTTATCCTCAATATTCTATCAAAATTGTTAATTTTAAATTATTTATATCGAATGATAAATCTTAAATTATTTTGACAAAATGATCCATTTTTAATAATCTGATCTGCAACTATAATCTGCTTCAATTGATCTTAAATAATCCATCCGAAATTGTAAACGCCGAATCATCTAACTAACGATGTCTGCGACAAGGCAAATTATTTTATACTCGACGATTTAATGTATACGACACTTTGATTCATTCATTTATCATGATTTATGAAGTTTTAGTTTCATAAATGATGTAATCAAAATTTTTATACATACAAATGATGCGCCACAATATTTTCTACGCAACGAAACCCAAACGACCTGTTACATGTTATGCAATCAAATATACCCGATAGATTATACCCGAAAGATTCATCCCAAATTATCCCCCTCTCGCAACGATCGCTTTGTATCGTGTCTCTGATTTGTTTCTATTTAGCAAAAACCGGGGGTGCATTTGAAGCGATCACCCGAGGCCGAAATGACAAATGTTGGGATTGAAGAATCGAGAAGGACAATTGCGATGCTTTTTTCAATCGTGTCCGATTGAGAAGATGGTCCTCGGGATACGAAGCATCGAGTGTGATGTGGTTTCAATGTTCGGTTCTAAAAAGTCCATTATAAATGGTCTACTGGATACGTTCGCTTCCATATATTTCAATCAAATATATGAGCCTGCAATTATTTCCAACACAAACTGTTCCAAATGACTCATTTCAAAGCTTCTCCTTCAAGCGAATTTCAAATAATCCATTCAAGATGATATATTATGAATTTGACATAAATTAGTTGTCTAAAATCATTCGAATTAAGCAATTAGAAATATTTAGACATAGTCATTTGATTCGAATGATTTATCGGGAACTAATGTTCTTGAATCATTTTATTTAAATCACGTATTTGAAGTTAACCTTAATATTGCATAAATAGGTCTAAATTTGAGAAATTTGACAAAAATGGTCTACAGTAAATAATATATCAGAATATTAAAGGAATAATTATTAAATTATGCGGCGAATATGGTTTTCATAATTTCATAATATTGAACATTTTGATTTATTCGACTTGGATGATTTACATAAATTGATCATTTTTAAATCATCTTATTTAAATTATTTACCTATAAGTGAATATGTTTAATTCATCGAACTTGGATGATTTACTTAAATTGGCTGACTTAGATAAATTATCTAAATTGATTATTTTTAAATTATCTGGTTTAAATTTTTGACTTAAATTATTTTAGATCAATTATTTCAGATAAATGATTTTAGATAAATCATACGAGTCAAATATTTTAGATGAATCGTTCCAGATAAATGACTTTAGATAAATGATCTCAGATAAATGATTTTAGATAAATGATCTCAGATAAATGAATGAATTCAGATGTTGCATTATACGAATTATTTCTATTCAGCTGTCTATTACACAGTCTCTGCACAAACAGAGATCGGGTCTACATTTGGAATGTCGACAGCTTTACAAAGTCAGTCGCATTAATTACTCTAATCGATCAGCTTCAAAGGTCCAATAGCTTTATCTCCGGAACCTAATCGAATTCCTAATCAGGGTCAATCGTTCCCAAGATAACATAGCTAATAAAAGCAATTGTCGTGTTCTGCGCACCAGCCGCGCTCCACTTTGCCGAGGTACGCGTCGCTTTTCGCGGTTGCGCTCAAAGAGGGTCGAGCGATCGTAGCCGGTCCTCTTTTCGCGAAGGGTTCGACTGTTTTTGCGGCGCGGCAAAATATTCTTATCAGTGGCGCTGGGGCGCGGTGCAAAACAATGCACGAGAAATATCGCTCGCGGATGAATTGAATAAATGCAAAGGGTGTAATGCGCGGAATGCGAGAGGGGTCTCGCCCACTCGAGTACGCGAGCCTCTGTACGTGGTTATCCATCAATGAATACTTCAATTGTGAAGAGGGCACGGTGCTTAACACTCAAGGCCGACGTGAAAAAAAGAAAGAAAAAAAAGAACTGGCGCAAAGTTGTGCGCGCACCGCAACGCCGAATATTTCATCACGCTATTTCGAATCGTTCGTTTTCGGGGTCGGACAAGTGGAGTTTCGACGCAAACGACCAATGGCGATTCATGCATTTTGAATCGTTCTCTGCACTGCCGAAATCGAGTCATCATTCGCGGGTCGTTTCGTGCCGATGATCTCGGTTGAGTCAATTTATTTAGATCAAATGCCCATTTTAAATATATTATCTGAGATAGTTTATCTGAAGTGATCACTCTTAAATCATTTGATTTAGATGAATTATCTAAAATCATTAATCAGGTAATATATCTGAATTGAACATCTTTGAATCGTCCGTTTTGCATGATTTACATAAATTAACTGACTTAAATGATTGATCTAAATTGATCATCAGTAAATTATCTTATTAAAGAAATTCAGCTGAATTTACTATCCAGATAATATTGTCTTAAGCAATCATTCTTAGATCAACTGATTCAGATAAGTTACCTAAACTAATGATTCTCGAATAATCTGAATAAAATAATTGATCTCAACTGATTATTTATGTGACATAGCTGAACTGATCATTATTGAATTATCTGACTTAGATGATTTATCGAAAGTGATAATTCTTAAATCATCCGAATAAGATAATTTATCTGAATAGATTATTTACATATCTAAATAGATTATATATATAAATATATATAATATTTTGCGAACTACTTACATGAGATAAATTATCTAAGAAAATCTGTCGTAAGATAAAAGAGGTTTATCTCATCTTCTCGAGATGTTCGAGGGAAGCTCCGAGCCGCCGAGAACATGAAACATCGCGCGTTTGCTGCATGTTTTATCCCGTCACTGACAACCGGTCGGCAATTTAACCCCGCTCTCCCCCTTCCGCTCCTCATTCGCCCCAACTCCGACCTTTCTCATAAGCATACAGTAGTGGAACGCGTCCGCACGCGCCCCAGGTTGATACGCAAAACAACAAGGCGCTCTCAATAGGCGCAATTTCTCTCTCGGAACTAGCGAGTGGGCGAAAAAAATGGGGTGGCAGTGAACCCCACCGAACGTTCCGGCGAAGTCAATGCCGTGTTTATCGACACTGGCATACTGTCATTAACATGACGACTCCAAACCACACGCTCTTTTCTCTTTTGTTCGACTCCAACGCATTCAAATGCTTAACGTATAACTGTTTGGAATTACGCGTGGCAAAAGATCTAATTTAAATGATCTCTTTTTAATCGTCATTGACGCGATGGCAAATGATTCATTTTAAGATTTCACTGTAACTTTAGTTTATAATTATATTGAATAATTAAGCGGATGTGAATTATTTTTATTGATCTAATCTATGTGGATCAATTGTAAATCATTTATTCTTAATGATGTATTAAAAATCATTCAGTTTAAATGATTAAACCGAACAATCAATTGACTTCGATCATTCAAAAGAAATTTTCTCAAGATCAATCCGAATGATCCAAGTCAAACGATGTATTCGTTACGATCGAATCGTAATGATCTTTCGATGTGATACGACGCCGTGAATGGAACGATCCTACGCGAACTAATTTGAATAAAGTGCTCGAATAAATTGATTCCGGATAACACAGATAAAGTTATCTATTTAATTCGGTAAGTAAAGTATTTACGACGGTGAAACTTGAAAAGCAAATCCTCTTTTGCACTCCCTTAGTTTCCAACGGTGCAAATCGTTGCTGAATGTGAGGAAAAAGGCACTTCAATGGACCCGAAAGAGTCGCTCGCAAAGTTTTTATTCATTATTTATCTACGCAAGTGGTGTATTTAAAAACGAAGCTCAGAAGCGAGGCATTGAATTCGCGCGCCAATCGAAAGTTTTCGCATTAAACGTCCTCTCTCTCTCTCTCTCTCTCTCTCTCCTCCTCTCGTTTCTCTCCTTCCAGTTCCCTCACTCATCGGTCACCTCGCGTGCGCAAACAATTTGTCCTCTTCAAAATGATCCGATAATTAAAATACAAGCGCGATATTTTATGTAAACCCCAAGCATTTTGCGCCGGAAAGTTTATTCATTACACGAGCGGATTCGTCATTTCAAAAAGACGACGCGAACGAGAACAATACTGACAAACGCGAAGTCGACGGCGCGGCAAATCGCCTGCCTCGAATCCACGTCATCATTTTTTTTTTTGTTTAATTAGATTACCAAAGTGCGAAGTGATTACATGAATAATTTAAAACCTCGAAAATTATTCAAAATAGCATCAAAGTTAAGGAAACGTAAATGATTTATCAAAAATGATCCATATTTTTTATAAAAATATGGATAATTAATCAGAAACGATCCACGCTTTGTTCAAATTTTGGATCAGTTTATCAGAACCGATCCATACATTTATCAAAATATGGACCATTTTATCAAAAATGATCAGCCCATTTATGAAAACATGGATCAATTTATCAAAAATGGTTTACACTATTCATGATCGATTTGTAAGTAAATTAAAGTAACAAAATTAACAAACTTAATGATTAATGAATCAAAGTTAAAGATCTTTTACGATCGATTTTTAAAAATAAAATCTTAAAATACGTAAAAACTATGTAAATTATGTAAACTTATCCACTGTAAATGATATATTCAAGACTACTTATTTGTTATTATTTATTTGAAATGATCTGATTTAATGGATTTATCGACGATGGTCGATTTTTTACGATCAATTAATAATTATTAATCTTCGATCATCTATCAGATTATAGTGAACAATTTTCTACGATCCTTTTGTGACTGTTTTATGTGAAGTAATTTACATCAAATGATCTATCGAAATTGATACATTGTAGATGATCTATGTAAAATTATATAACGTCAATGATCTATTCGAAATGATCGAAATTATATTAAATCATTGTTACGTCCTGGGACGTACCAATACGGAAGGACAGAGCTCTAACGTAGAGTTGCCCTTATTCCGCATATGAAACCAACGAATACCAGGAAAAGGAAAGATAAAAGGTTAATAAATTACCTGGAAGTCGATTGATCTTAAAATCTAAATTTATTACAATTAAAAAATACAATCAGTAAAAAACTAGTTGGAGATTCTTTGGTACGGTTTTTGATACAACTTGTTATACATTTTGTTTATCGGAAAGTATTTAATAAAATTTGTTTTAAAGTTATTCTAATTCGACAGTTATGGGTGGTTCCTTGGGTTGGGATCTCAGTTGTGTCTGGCATTTCTTCATGTAAAGAAAATGCCTCTTGAACACCTCTGGATCCCTTAAATTAGCGTAGAACTTGGCTAAAACTTTCTGACTCAAACCCAACGGATTGGGGAGTACGTTTTGATAAGTTACTGTCTCATGATGATGATGTTCATCATGAGTTTATCTGTATGTTATTAACCACCTGGTTAACTGTCAAATTATTGTTTACAATATTAGTAATCTGGCGGAACTTGAAGCTCAGATTACGCAATTTGTTGTATTTTTCTTTATCGTTAATGTTGTCATTACGGATGTTATTGAATTCTTCCTCATATTGAACGAATTCGGGCTTTTTAAGATCCCGCGTCAACCTATTAATTAGTTGTCGGGTCTTTCGTTCAATAGTGGTCACTGATAAAAGAAAAGAAAGAACATATATTTAATTTGAAATATAATAATTCAACATATTTATCATCATCATTGTAAAATCAATTACAATCGTAGTATCATTTCCAACGGTAATCATAAAACTCCTTATTCTCGTTCTCATTTTTGCAATTTCGAGTTGTTATGATGTGGTAAAACCTGCATAACGTTTCGAATATTTTTTTTATTCGACGATAGCAACATTATTTGTTAGTAAGAGAGGCATATTGAAGTTATACAGTTGTACTTGCGCAGTAAAATTCTACCGATACAAATATCACTACTACAATTGTAAACAAAAACTGGAAATTACCACAATTGCGACCTTAACAATGAAATTCGGATTAGACCCGAGGAAGAAACCGATCGGCGATATCGATCGATCGGCGGCCGATTCGCGTCTCGCGGGAAATTCAAAAGTCGCCGCCCCTGCTTAAGAGTCGTCGCGCGCGAGTTGCACTTCTCTCGCGAGGTTAGCGACCGTGAAAGTACTCCCTGCAAGTAGGTCGGCCATTTTTCAAAATCGTTGCGACGATTGCGTGCGCCCACAATCGACCTACATCGAAGAGGTCGTTGAGCCCTCGACGGTTTCCTCGTTCTCTTCTCACCTTCCTCGACGACCTCGCAAGGTGGGGCGAATCGAAAGAAAGTGCAATCCCCTAAGTGTTCTCTATTCTCCCCTCCCCCTCGGTCGCGTAGCCTCGCCTCTGCGCTCGTGTGTCTTCTCCCGGCAAATTTTTCGTCTTCATTTGTCGCCTTTTTTCTCCATATCCCAATCCTTTTTTCTTCTTCTTTTCCTCGAACCCACGTTTCCCTTCGATCGCGCGGTCTACAGAGAAAGAAGACGAAGAAGGAGGGAGGCGAACCCGCGATATAATTGGGTCGTTATGGTCGCGAAAGAAACGACCCCCTTTGAGGTGTCGAATCGCGCATGTCTGTCGAGGAAATCGTGATTTTTCCCTTCTTCCGTCCTTTTTCTTTTTAGGATCTCTCGGGTTTATTTGTTTTTGCTGCAAGAGGCGCCACTTTCTACGCCGAGTTCAGAGCCGGAGACGCAAATGAAAGTTGCACCCAGATCTGGGGTGATATAAATGAGAATTTACTGCGAAGACGCCGGGTTTATGGTCGCGAGGCGTTTTGTTAGCCTTTTCAGTGACCCTAGAGATGGAGAAAGATCGGAGATACGAGCCAGGGAGATTGGAGGATGGGAGATTGAGTATTGTCGTATTAGGTTCGGTATTTGCAGACGAGACCATCGCGAGCTAAAGAATTAAACGTAATTTTGGACTAAAGGCAATTTGGGCGTAATTTGTTATCGACGTATCAGTCCTATGTTGTCGTTTATGCAACTGTGATTCTATAACAACGTGTGGGATTTATTGTCAGTTCCTAGGGCTGGCTGTCAAAAGAGATTTTTTAAGAAGTTTGAAATAAGATAATAATCAGAATTTAAATACTAAACCTCTTACGAGAAAGATTACCAATTTCATTGACTTCAATAATCTTTACGGTCATGATTTTTAAGAAATACTGTATCATATGAGTAGTCTCTACGCAAAAGAAGCTACAATCAGAACAAATTATATAGTTATAAACCCAGATTATCAAGAAAAGAAGTTACAAACATCGTACAATAAACGATTAATTTTCCAACTCGCTTGGATAAATTGAACGATCATTATTAAATGAGAATACATTACATATCTACACGAATAGGCAACATCCTCCTTCAGCCTAAACTGTAAAACATCCCCAGCCCTCTTCCTGATATCCCAAAGTCTCGAAATTTCGGGAAAATTTGATCAAACTTTCCCCTAGGTTAAGTTTGGCGAAAGTCCGGAATTTTTATCCGCGAGTCCTCGCCATACTTTCGCCATAGTTAAGAATAAGGAAAGTCCAGCATTTTCTTACTAATGAGACTTTTCCCATACTGTTACACTTTCCCCCCTACTTTCCATTTTTATTCGCCGAGATCTCAATCAGTCCGGGCGCCTGCCGCGGAAATTGAATCCGCTGTAACATCGGGTGTTCAATTTAATTAGCCGCCGATGAAATATGGGACACTTTCGTTCGGCTCTCGGTTATTGAGTTATTCTTCGTCCCCGGAGCGTACCGCTGAAAGAAGCGACGCGTGCGTGCGCGCGACAATTACCCGTCCCTGTTCTCCGGACGGCTCGAGCCGTCCGTCAGACGGGAGATATCGAACGAAAGTGCAAGCCCTAAACGAGAGCGATTTTCTTTTTACCCGCGTTTATCGTGACCTCTATTGGCGCGGAGGAAACTGCCGGCAAATCCCCCTCCCTCCCCCCCCGCTGCAGCATCGCGGCTACTGCGCGCATTTCAGTGTTTACGGTGCTTCACGAAGCCATTCTTAACCCACGTCGATTTTATACGTATGTTATTTCTTAGTTGAGAAAGTGCTCGGAAAAATAGAATGAATCATCGGAAACCTTTATTGATAGAATGAATTTAAGAGCATCCTTTGCAAGAAAATTGCACCCGAGATGGGAATTTGGAAATATAATGGAAGTTAGTTACATTGTAAATGGTTCAGTTAATTCAGTCAATTTTTATTTTGCAAGGGATGCTGATCAAGGAATGTCTAGTTTTGGGACTTGGAATAGCAGAATTTTCCACTACGATGCTTCAGATTATTGGTTTCTGATGAATAAATTCATTATATTTATTAAGAATTAAATTT
The DNA here is from genome assembly GCA_022817565.1 of Chromoteleia sp. ZL-2020. Lineage (NCBI taxonomy): Eukaryota > Metazoa > Arthropoda > Insecta > Hymenoptera > Scelionidae > Chromoteleia > Chromoteleia sp. ZL-2020. The sequence goes on from JABFPC010000106.1 coordinate 9,615, forward strand.
AAGAATACTTGGTTTTGAAGTTTGGGGTATCTGAATTTTTTTACAGATTCTTCAGATTATTAGTTCTAGGAGAAAAAAATCAGTATATACCAACAGAATTTAAATCATTTACCCAAAAATTAGGTAAATAGTAGACAAAAATGCTTTATTTAATTGAATATTTTTTTTCAGATGATGCCGAGAATCTAACACCCTATTTTGGAGCTGAAAAATGGTTCATGGAGAAAAAATCTTCAAGACACCAATATGAGTAAACTTATTTACCTGAAAATAAGGTAAGTGGTAGACAAAGCTCTTTATTTATTATCTATTTTTGATCTTGCAAGAGATACTGAAGAGGTGCCACTTGGTTTTGTAGCTTTCGATAATTAAATTTTCCATTATGATTTACATTACTAGTTTCTGATAACAAAAGAATTCGTTAGATGTCAATAGATTCTGTAGATTGTAGATTCAATTCTACAACTAAACTTTTATTCCTTAAAATTTAATTAAGAAGCGAAGAAATTGTGACTATCTCTAGATTTCTGTTTAGAAACTTATATTACAATCAAGTAGCCATCTCTAGATAATTAACAAAAAAATTGTAAAGTTAATTCATGAATCTACACATTTACCGACATATTTAGAAACTAAAATTACTACCCATCTATAAAAAACTTACAAATTTCGTCAGAAATAATAAGTAAATAAGAAACTTTAAACATCACTTCACGATTTCAAAAGATTTTATGTTCGTCAACAAATTTCAAATTCAAAATTGCTTCAATCAGAATACTTAGTGGAAAAATTGAAATTTCAATTTGGATTTTTGAAATGACAAGGTAGTACTAGACTATTACGAAACATGCTGAACCTGATCGATAAATTGTCTCAGCGGAGCTGGTCAACGATAATTTAATCAAGCTCCATGCATTTAAATTTGACGGCATCTAATCTGAACCGACGCCCGAGCGTTAAACCGCTAAATTGGATTTGATTTAATTTAATGATAACACGCGTGCGAAATTGTTCCGGATCTGGAATTTGTGCAAATTAAATGGAATTATGGTTTTCGAAGTCGGCTGAATGATGGCACTCGTAATTGATTAGATGTTGTCAAGGGAGCAGGAATTAAGCGTCGAAGAGTCAGCCGATTCTAATTGGGTTCGATTAGATAAGGCCGATAACTGGGTCAAAATGCAGATTCGATTAGATCGGTTAATCTGGTCAGGCGTCATTAAATCATTGCGCTCGGATGCGAACAGATTTAAGATCAGGTGGCTTTGAGTTTATCTCGGAAAATTGATACAGTTAGGTCTCAAACTGTATCATGGCGAATCTAGTTAGGATCGTACCTTTTCTTATCTGGCTTGATTTGATGATTTAATGATTTTAATTAGCGGATCAAAATGTTTATAATTGCGTTACAAAAATTGGCATATAAGAATTTATACAACGTATATATATATGTATGAACATTTTAGAAAGCTAAGAAGAAAAATGGACAAATATTAAATTATAAAACTTAATTTATAATTTCATTGATGTTAATAATCTGTACGGTAAAAATATGTAAGAAGTATTGCTATATGTATATTATAGAATTCGAGTGGCCTCCATAAAAAGCTAGTTACAATCTATATAAAATATAAT